>PVKM010010403.1:0-34979 GCA_004027735.1 Carollia perspicillata
CACTGTTTCTGAGGCTTCCTCCTTTCCTTTCATTTGGGGATTGTTTCTTTGTCTTCTCATTTTTTGTGAGATTCTTCTTGATAGCTTCCTCTTCTTAAATGGATTTGTTCTGTTTCCCAGGGTTTATGGTGTTAACTGCTATGGTAGAATGCCTATGAGCTTCAGTGGTGCAGTCTCCTTCGGGTATCCTGGTGTTCACTGCTTCCACCTTCTCTTTTTTGTGCTCAGTTGGAGGGGGAGGCAAAATGGTTTAAGACAGCAGGGGAGTATTCTATGATAATTACAGTAGCAACCAGTATAAGAGATAGGAGATCTTTTGCCTATGTGTAGCGTTAACCTTGTTCCTCAACCCAACTGACCACTTTTAAGAAAGGATGGGAAGAAGAAAAGACTCTTGTTGGGAAGGGAGGGGTTGTTAGTTGGATGTAGAAAGCAGTGAAGTTGTGGGAGGTTAGATTCTGGGGTAAGGTGAGAGTAAAGGGTAGTACATAGGTGTAGCGTGTGAGAGAATAGTGTTAACCTCCCTAATAATGGAGTTCAGGAGACTGTAATGTGGACTAGTATCCGGGGAGGGTGCTTTGAAGTATTTACACTTATGTGGAACAGCAGTTATTTACAATAATATGAGAACGACGTTCATATGCCAGAATGTATGTGTTCTGAATAACCTGAACAGGGTGTATAGGATATTGAGTAGTGTGCTGATGGAACCCAATTCACATGAAGGACAGTAAATTAGCAATACAAAATAGAAGAGAGAACAGGGAAAACTTGTCAAATGGTACAATATACCCTGCTAAGCAAAGACTATAGAGAAAGAAGGGGAATAAAAAAATACTATTGAGATGAAAGATGTAGGAATAATGAAAAAATGAGGGAAAAAAGGAGGAAAAAAAAATGATAGTCCAAATATGTAGCAACTTGCAGTTTCCCTGCTATAGTCGAGTGAAATTTGTCTCCCTGTCTCAGGTGTTGGTTTGCCCCCTATTTGAGTCCACTTCGGGTCCTTTCTGAGTTCCAAGTTTTTCTCTCGCTTGTGGGTATTACAAAAATTAAAAAAAAATAAAATAAAAATAAAAAAAGAGAGAGAAAGAAGAAAAAGGCAGGAAAAGTAAGAAAGGAGAGATAAAATTCGAAATAAAGTGTGGAGTAGAAAATCAAGAATGAAGGGAAGAGAGGAGAAGCAATTGGAGTAAAACAGTAGTAAAAATTTTAAAAATAATAATAACAAAAAGACTGTTTAAATAAATCTCATTTAAAAACAACAAAAAAGAGACCAATAAAAAAAAAAATCACTCCTCTTGTTTGATTCAAACTGGCCAAACCGGTTTTTCTGGTCTTGCTGGCTGCAGAAGGCTGGGGAGTGATTGGCGTGGAGATTTTCCCCTCCTGCCATTCACGCAGGCTGCCTTCCAAGCACTGTCCTAGCCGCCAGTCTGATTCCTTTCCCAATATCCTCCACGTGAAAGTCTTGATTCTCTTCTGATGCCTTCCCCCGGTGGTTACCTCCAGACACTGGGGTGCAGCGTTGCCCACTCACTTAGGTTGGCGCCAAATGCCTCCCTTCCCAGGGAACCTGGGCCCAAAGTCTCCCCTCCCAGTGCCACTGGGATGGAGTCACTGCGCCCTCCCCCCACGCCCGGCTGGGCTGGGAGTCAGTCTCAGGGCGTCACAGCAGATTCCTCAGCCCTTCTGTTTGATAAATTCCTCCTATTCAAGCCTGGCGTCCGTCTAACCCAACTCTCCAGCAGCTGGCGACTCCGACTTCCGTAGTCAGTGTGCGGTGCCCGCGCTGACCGATGGCTGGCTCTAGGGGCGCGATGCAGCCCCGCGATGGCTGGCTCTGGGGGCGCGATGCAGCCCCCCGCGTCCGCGCCGACCGATGGCTGGCTCTGGGTGCCAGGCTCTGGGCACCCAGTGGTGGCTTCCCAGACCTCCGGACCCCCGCGCTGCTCCCCAGGACCTTAGTGTCCTGAAATCTCCTTCTTACCATCTGGTTTCTGGTTTTTCAGTGTCCGCTACCGCTTTGTGGATTCTTATTTTCAAATACGTTGCAATACTGTTGTCTGTCTGCTCCGTTCCTCCATGAATTAGCTAGTTTTTCCTCCTTTGTGTAGGGGGAAGTGAAATCCGCTCCCTCCTACTCTGTCGCCATCTTCCCTCCTTATCTCTCATTTTTATGTGAAGTATCACATTTATTGCTTTGTGAATATTGTACCAACCTTGCATCCCCAGAATAAATTTCACTTCATCACAGTGTATGACCTTTTTAATGTATTTCTGGATCTGGTTTGCTAATATTTTGGGGGATGTTAACATCTATGTTCATCACGGATATTGGACTATAACTTTCTTTCTTTGTAGTATCTTTATCTGGTTTGAGAATGAGCATAATGCTGGCCTTGTAAAATAAGTTTGGGAATCTTCCTTCCTTTTTAATTCTTTGGAATGATTTGAGAAGTGTTGGTGTTATTTATGCTTTGAATGTTTGGTAAAATTTACCCATGAAGCCATCCAGTCAAGGACTTTATTGGGAGTTTTTTTGGTTACTGTTTCAATTTCAGCAGTTGTAATCTGTCTATTCAGATTTTCTGATTCTGTGTGATTCAGTTTTAGAAAATAATGTCTTTCAAGGAATTTAACCATTTCATTCTAATACTCCAATTTATTGGCAGGTAGGTTTTTGTAATATTTTCTTACAATGCTTTGTATTTCTTTGGCATCAGTTGTTACTTCTCTTTCTGATGCTATTTATTTGGGTTCTCTCTTTTATTTGATGAGGCTGTTTAAAGTTTTGTCAATCTTGTTTATCTTTTTTTTAAAAATCACCTCTTGATTTCATTGGCTTCTATTTTTAAAGATTTTATTTATTTATTTTTAGAGAAGGGGGAAGGGAGGAAGACAGAGAGTGAAAGAAATATCAATGTGTGGTTGCCTCTCATGCACCCCATACTGGGAACCTGGCCTGCAACCCAAGCAAGTGCCCCAACTGGGAATCAAACCAGCGACTCTGCTTTGCAGTCTGGCACTCAATCCATTGAACCATACCAGCAAGGGGTCATTGACATCTCGTATACTGTTTTTGACTGAATTTTGTTCATTTCTGCTCTCATCTTTAACTTTCTTCTACTCACTTTGGGCTTTGTTGTTATTTTTCCTTTAAGTGTAAAATTAAATTGTTTATTTGAGATTTTTCTTGTTTTTTTTTTTTTTGAGGTATGCCTGTAATGGTATGAATTTCCCTCCCAGGGTTGTTCACTCTATGTGATAGATTTTCTCTTATTTTGTTGTTCTTGTCATTTTTTTCAATGTATCTTTTGATTTCCTCTTTGATTTCATTGTTAACTCATTAATTGTTTACTAACATGTTGTTTAGCCTCCATGTGTTTGTGTATTTTTTGTTTTTTTCTTGTGACTGGTTTCTAGTGTCAGACCATTATGATCAGAGAAGATGCTTGATATGATTTCAATCACCTTACATTTATTGAGTTTTATGTCCTAACAGGTGTTCTACCCTAGAAAAATGTTCCATCTGTACTTGAAAAGAATGTATATTTTCCTGCTTTGGGGTGACTTATCTGAAGATCTCAATTAAATTCATCTGATCTAGTTGCATTTAAGCTGCTGTTTTACACTGATTTCCTGTCTGAATGATCAATCCACTGATGTCAATGATATGTTAAAATCCCCTACTGTGACAGCTGATCTCTCTCTTTACGTCTATCAAAATTTGCTTTATATATTTAGGTGCTCCCATGTTTGGTGCATAAATGTTTACAAGAGTTATATTCTTTTGTTGGATTGCTTTGTATGTGTAGTGCCCTTCTTTGTGTCTTACTATTGGCTTTGTTTTATTTTTTTAATATGTTTTATTGATCATACCATTACAATTGTCCCATTTCCCCCCTTCATTCCCCTCCACCCTGCACACACCCTCCCACCCACACTCCCCCCTTTAGTTCATGTCCATGTGACATAAGTTCTTTAGCTTCTACATTTCCCACACTACTCTTGCCCTCCCCCTGTCTATTTTCTCCCCACCTTCTATACTATTTATTCTCTGTACCTTCTCCCCACCCTCTCCTCCCACTCCCCTGTTGCTAACCTTCCAGGTGACCTCCATTTCTGCGGCTCCGCTCCTGATCTAGCTGTCTGCTTAGTTTGCTTTTGTTTTAGGTGTGGTTGTTAATAACTGTGAGTTTGCTGTCCTTTCACTGTTCATATTTTTTATCTTCTTTTTCTTAGATAAGTCCCTGTAACATTTCATATAATAAGAGCTTGGTGATGATGAACTCCTTGAACTTGATCTTATCTGATAAGCACTGTATCTGCCCTTCCATTCTGAATGAAAGTTTTGCTGGATAGAGCAGTCTTGGATGTAGGTCCTTGCCTTTCATGACTTGGAATACTTCTTTACAGACCCTTCTTGCCTGCAAGGTCTCTTTTGAGAAATCAGCTGACAGCCTGATGGGAATTCCTTTGTAGGTGACTGTCCCCTTATCTCTTGCTGCTTCTAGGATTCTTTCCTTCATTTTAATCTTGGCTAATGTAGTTATGATGTGCCTTGGTGTGTTCCTCCTTGGGTCCATCTTCTTTGGGACTCTCTGAGTTTCAAGGACCTCCTGGAAGTCTATTTCTTTTGCTAGATTGGGGAAGTTCTCCTTTATTATTTGTTCAAATAACTTTTCCACTGGTTGCTCTTCCTCTGCCCCTTCTGGTACCCCTATAATTTGGATGTTGGCATGTTTAAAGATGTCCTGGAGGTTCCTAAGCCTCTCATTGTTTTGAATTCTTGTTTCTTCCTTCTTTTCTGTTTGGTTGTTTCTTTCTTCCTTCTGGTCCACTCCATTGATTTGAGTCCCAGTTTCCTTCCCATCACTATTGGTTCCCTGTGCATTTTCCTTCATTTCACTTAGCATAGCCTTCATTTGTTCATCTAATTTGCAAGCAAAATCAACCAGTTCTGTGAGCATCCTGATCACCAGTGCTTTGAACTCTGCATCTGATAGGTTGGCTATCTATTTGTTGCTTAAAAGTTTTGGCTCTGGGGCTTTGATTTGTTCTTCTGTTTGAGCCATAATTTTTGGTCTGGTCACACCTGTTATGTATGAGGGGCAGAGCCTTAGGTGTTAACCAGGGTGGGGCAACCCATGTTGTTGGCTCTGGGTTGTGATTCTGCCTGTGGGGGTGGGGTGAGAGAGGGAATAATCATGCTTGCTTCACTATCTCTTGGTTTTTAGTTGCGTCTGCTGCTTCCCACAAGCAAATTGGGCCCTTCTGGTGCTGATTCCTGAGTGGTTGGGCTTGCACATGTTCTAGGACCTTGTGAGTCTCTCCAACGAATTCTCCTTGAGGCTGGGAGGGTCTCCCAGCACCTACACTCCTGTAAGTTTTTTCAATCAGTGCTTTTACGCTTTATTTCTCATCGCTGGGGCCCTGGGTTGCATGGTTTGTCTCACTGTCCATCTCTTGCCTGGTTTATCTGCATGTGCACGAGAGAGTGCAGTCAGCCAACCGCCCTGCGCACCCCACTGGGTCTGCTCATCTCCTCCCTATGCCTGGGTCTGCCAACCACAGCTTTTTTCTGCTGCAACCCCTCTCTGCCGGCCGGTGACTCTGCCCCTCTAACTGGTCTGGATGAATGGTTCATTGTTGTTGGAGTTTCGTACAGTTCAATTTTCTGTCTCTTCTTGTTGTGTTTTTGTTTCTAAATCTTTGTTGTCCTTAAATTTGCTTGTGCGAGGAGGCACATTGTTTACACCTATACGTCCATCTTGGCTGGCTAGGCTTTGTTCTAAAGTCTATTTTGTCAGGTGTAAGTATTTCAATTCCAGCTTTTTGTTTCACTGCCATTTGCATGACCTATCTTTCTCCATCCTTTTACTTTTAGTCTGTGTATATCATTCATTCTGAGGTGGGTCTCTTTTAGACCACAAATATATGGGTCTCGTTTTACCCATTCAACTCCTCTCTGTCTTTTGATTGAAGTATTTAAGCCATTTACATTTAAAGTGATTGTTGATAAGTAAGTGTTTATAGCGATTTTATTCTTTTAACTATAGTCCACTATTTTTTCCCTGTTCTTCTTATTATTAGAGAAGATCCATTAATATTTCTTGTCGTACTGCTTTTGTTGTAACATATCCTTTAGCTTTTTCTTTTTGAGGAGCCATTTTTTTCCTTCATTTTAAATGATAACTTTGCTTCTTAAATGATAAGAAGTGTTGGTTTTAGGTCCTTGTTTTCATCACTTTGAATATTTTATGCCTGTTCCATCTGATGTGAATTGTTCTTGTCAAGAAATCAGCTGACAGCCTTATGAGAGCTCTCTTATTGGTAACTAACTTTCTTTTGCTACTGTTAAGATTCTCTCTTTGTCTTTAACCTTTACCACTTTAATTATTATGTGACTTGACATAGGCCTCTTTGAGTTCATCTTGTCTGGGATTCTCTGCATTTTCTGGACTTGTGTGTCTTTTTTCTTCATCAGGTTAGTGAAGTTTTCAGTCATGATTTTATTTTAAAATATTTTATTTATTTATTTTTAGAGAGGGGCAGGGAAGGGAGAAAGAGAGGGAGAGACACATCAGTGTGTGTGAGAAAAATCAATCAATCACATCATACACAACCCAACCAGGGACCAGACTCACAACTCAGGCATGTGCCCTCACTAGGAATCAGACCAGCAACATCTTGCTTTGCATGGCTCAGCCATCTGAGCCATTCTGGTCAGGGCTCAGTCATTGTTTCTTCAAATAATTTCTTGATTCCTTGTTCTCTCTTTTCTCCTTCTGATAGCCCCATGATATGGATGATCTTATGCTTCATGTTGCCCCAAAGTTCCCTTAAGCTATGCCTATTTAGAATTTGTTTTTTCCAACTCAAAAACACTCAGACTCATAGAGATTGAAGACCATGCTATTAAACAATGAATGTGTCAAGAATGAGATCTTTAACACCATAGAGATTAAATAAGGTATTTAGTTAATCTTAATTACTTTAAGATTAAGATTAGGTAATTAATATTAATAATTAAGAGTATTACTTATGCATTTAATGGTCAATTAATATTTGACAAAGGGGAAGCAGCATGAAATGGAGTAAAAATAGCCATTTCAACAAAGAGTGTTGGGAGACCTGAACATCTACATGAAAAAAAAAAATGAAACTCAATCACCAACTTACACCATACACAAAAATAAATTCAAGGTGGATAAAAGACTTAAATATAAGTCTTTTATGACACCATAAAAGTCCTAGAGGAAAACATAGGCAGGAAAATCTCAGGTATTTCATGCAGCAATATTTTCACTGATATGTCCCCTAGAGCAAAAGACATAAAGGAAATAATAAACAAATAAGATGTCATAAAATAAAAAGCTTCTTCACAGCTAAAGCAAACAACATTAAAATGAAAAGAGAACCAACTGTATGGGAAAACATATATGCCAATGATACCTTGGACAAGGGTTTGATCTCCAAAATATATAAAGAACTTACATGACTCCACTCTAAGAAGACAAGCAACCCAATGAAAAAATGGGCAAAAGACCTGAACAGACACTTCTCCAAGGAGGATATACGGAGGGTCCAGAGACATATGATAAGATGCTCAGTATCATTAGCCATCAGTGAGATACAAATTAAAACAGCAATGAGATACCACTTCACACCAGTGAGAGTGTCCATCATCAACTAATCAGCAAACAACAAGTTTTGGAAAGGATGTGGGATAAAGGGAACCTTAGTACATTGTTGGTAGGAATGCAGACTGGTGCAGCCACTGTGAAAAATAATATGGAATTTCCTCAGAAAGTTAAAAATGGAACTGCCTTTTGACCCAGAAATTCTATGCTGAGATTATATCCTAAGAAACATGAAATACCAATCCAAAAGAACCTATGCACCCCACTGCATAGCAGCATAATTTAGAATAGCCTAGTGTTGGAAGCAACTTAAGTGCCCATCAGTAAATGAATGGATCAAAAAACTATGGTACATTTACACAATGGAATGCTACACAGTAGAGAGAAAGAAAGAGATCCTTCCCTTTGCAACAGCATGGATGGAAGTAGAGGGCGTTATGCTAAGTGAGATAAGCCAGGTGGTAAAAGACAAATACCATATGATCTCACCTTTGAGTGGATCATAAACAACAAAACAAGCAAGCAAAATATAACCAGAGAGATTGATATTAACAACAATCTGACATTAACCAGAGGAGAGGTGGGAGGGGATAATGAAGGGAAAGCAGGGAAGGGTTTTGAGGAACAACCATAAAGAACTCATGGACAGACTTCAAACCAAGATGGAGGCATAGGTGGAAATACTGTGCCTCCTTACACAATCAAGATTAAGGACAACAAAGATTTAGAAACAATAACACAACCAGAACACAGAAAATTGAACTACATAAGTCTGACAACCTTTCAACCAGACCGGTAATAGGGGTGGAGTTGGCAGTCAGTGGAGAGGGAACTTGGCAGGAAAGGCAGTGGCTGGCAGACCCAGGAGCACCAGGAAGCATAGGCATCATGGAGCTCATAGACCCCAGATGTGGGGAGGAGACAAGCAAATCATTCAGGGTGATTAGCCAACTGCAGACACACATTTGTGCGCAGATAAACTAGGCAAGAGTGGGCAGTGAGATGAACTGCACAGCTCAGGGCCCCAGTGATGGGAAATAAAGCCTAAAAACACCTATTGAAAAACTGCCAGGAGAGACTCCCAGCCTCACAGGCGAGGTTGTTGGAGGGACCTGCAAAGTCCTGGAGCTTACATAGGCCCGCCCACCTGGGATCCAGTGCCATGGGGGCCCAGTTTGTGTGTGGGAGGCAGCAGAGGGGACACAAATCCAAGAGAATGCAGAACAGGCACCATTGTTCCCTCTCTGACTCTGCCCCCACAGACAGCATCACAACACCAACAACGTGGGTTGCCCCACCCTGGTGAACACCTAAGGCTCGGCCCCTCATACGTAACAGGTGTGACCAGACCAAAAATTATGGCTCAAGTAGAAAAACAAATCAAAGCCCTGGAGCTAATACTTTTAAGCAACAAAGAGATGGCCAACCTATCAGATGCAGAGTTCAAAACACTGGTGATCAGGATGCTCACAGAACTGGTTGATTTTGCTTGCAAATTAGATGAACAAATGAAGGCTATGCTAAGTGAAATAAAGGAAGTGCACAGGGAACCAATAGTGATGGAAAGAAAACTGGGACTCAAATCAATGGAGTGGACCAGAAGGAAGAAAGAAACAACCAAACAGAAAAGAAGGAAGAAACAAGAATTCAAAACAATGAGGAGAGGTTTAGGAATCTCTAAAACATCTTTAAACATGCCAACGTCTGAATTATAGGGGTACCAGAAGGGGCAGAGGAAGAGCAACCAGTGGAAAAGCTTATTTGAACAAATAATAGAGAACTTCCCGAATCTGGCAAAGGAAATAGACTTCCAGGAACTCCAGGAAGCTCAGAGAGTCCCAAAGAAGATGGACCCAAGGAGGAACACACCAAGGCACATCATCATTACATTAGCCAAGATTAAAACGAAGGAGAGAATTTTAGGAGCAGCAAGAGATAAGGGGACAGTCACCTACAAAGGAGTTCCCATCAGGCTGTCAGCTGATTTCTCAAAAGAGACCTTACAAGCAAGAAGGGTCTGTAAAGAAGTATTCCAAGTCATGAAAGGCAAGGACCTACATCCAAGACTGCTCTATCCAGCAAAACTTTCATTTAGAATGGAAGGGCAGATAAAGCACTTCTCAGATAAGATCAAGTTGAAGAAATTCATCATCACCAAACCGTTATTATATGAAATGTTAAAGGGACTTATCTAAGAAAAAGAAAATAAAAAATATGAACAGTGAAAAGACAGCAAACTCAGTTATTAACATCCACACATAAAACAAAAGCAGACTAAGCAGACACCTATAGGAGGAGCAGAGCCACAGAAATGGAGATCACCTGGAAGGTTAGCAACAGGGGAGTGGGAGGAGAGTGTGGGGAGAAGGTACAGAGAATAAGTAGCATAGAGGGTGGGGAGAGAATGGACAGGGGGAGGGCAAGAGTAGTGTGGGAAATGTAGAAGCTAAAGAACTAATGTCACATGGACATGGACTAAAGGGGGGAGTGTGGGTGGGAGGGTGTGTGGAGGGTGGGGGGGAATGAAGGGGGGGAAATGGGATATATATATATGTATATGTATATGTATATGTATATGTATATGTATATGTATATATATATGAGTTCATTATATATATATGAGTTCTTTTAGATATATATATATAAAAGATATATATATATCTCTATATATATGAGTTCTTATATATATATATATATATATAAAAGAACTCATGGACAAAACCAGGAGGGGCAGAATCAGAGGAAGGAGGTAGGGATGGCTGGGCTGGGCAGGGAGTGGTAAATGCAGACAACTGTACTTGAAGAAGAATAAAAGAATTGATAAAGTAAAATAAAATTTAAAAAAAAAATTTTCTTTTTCTTCTCTGATGGTTTTTTTTTTTTTGCCTTCTCTTCCAAATCATTGATTTAATCCTCAGCTTCATTCACTTACTGTTTATTCCTTCCAATGTATTCTTCATTTGAGACTGGTTCCTTTTTATGTTTTTAATGTCCTTGATCATGCTGTTGTAGTTCTCACTAAGTTCCTTAAGCATCCTTATAACCATTTTTTGAATTGTATATCTGATGAATTACTTGCCTCAATTCATTTAACTCTTACTGGAGATTATTCTTATTCTTTTTTGGGGGGTCATGCGTCTTTGTCTCTTCTTTTGCTGCTCCTTGTGTTTGTTTCTACATATTAGGTAGATCTTCTGACTCCCAGTGGTACCATCTCCTTGATTACCTGAGCTGGGTGGCCTTTCTTTGGGTTATGTGTAATTGAGTGTTGATTGCTATTGACCCATTTGTACATGGGGTTGATCCTCAGGCTGGCAGACTGTGAGCATCAGTCCCAACCACAGTGTGTAAGCTGTTGTGCTGGTGCTGACCACATGAAGCAGAATTTGCCTCAGCAAGGTCTGGTACCTTCTGAGATGTCCTTTTGATATGCTGGTTGTGAAGCTAATTGGATCCTGCTCAGATATCTGAAGCTGCCACTGGGTGTGTTGGTTTTGCAGCCCCTTGAGAAAGATACTGGTATAGGCCAATTGCTGATGCTGCATGTCACTAGCCCTGGCCAACTTGTTTGGAGATATAAAGTGATCCACAGTTTAGGTCTCCCTTTGCTGGGCCTGTGTGTATGTTTGGGAAGGACCAAGCTGTGCACCAAGGCTTGCTTTTACCAGCACTGGCGTTGGCTGTAGGTCAACAAAAGTCCCAAGGCATCCCGAGATCTCCCTCTTCCTGCCAGTTGCCTTTAGTCTCAGTTACTAAAAGAGCCTTTGATAGTATATGAAGTACACAACAATGACAACTTTAATTATGAAATGATATAAAAATGGCCTCTTTAAATGTTTTTTCTTTCTCTTTTCCTGCAAATTAGCAGGCACCTTGGGTGAAAAGGGTACATATGAAGGGAGTGGATGTCAATTGAATATTTTTCACAAAATCGTTATTTATTTAGCTAGGTTGAAATCAAATACTCAGATTAAGATAAAAACGATGTCTTGCGTTTATGCATGTTGAATATTTTGCTTTTAGGAAATTTGTAAGGGAAAATTGTTTTAAAGTTTCTAAAATTATCTATTATTTCATAAATAAAGTGTTTCATATGTCTAATGTAATGGTGTTTTAACATTGTTTGTCATTCTTTAGCATCACCCTGTGATCCCACTTTTATCCTGGGCTGTGCTCCCTGCAATGTGTTCTGCTCCATTATTTTCCAGAATCGTTTTGATTATAAAGATCATAATTTTCTTAACATAATGGAAATGTTGGATGAGAATGTCAGGATTCTGGGCTCTCCATGGATACAGGTGAGGCCAAGATTGTTTCTTCACAAGGAATCCTTTATGCTCTTTTCTCACAAAAGCCCAAATCTCTGTACGTATCAAGCCGTAAAGTGAATGAGTGGACACCATAGTCTTTCCCAGAGCTCTGTGTCATGAAGTGTTTATCTGGGAAATTTGGCCAAGCCCTTTAATGATAGACTGGAAAAGGCATGTCCAGAATACACAACTGGAATTCAATCCGTTGACCCTGTTCAGTGGATTTTTTACTAAATTCTAAAGCCCAGTTTCCCATAAAGTACTTTGTTAACTTCCCTAAAACCTTTTATAGCACTAAATGAACTTCTCAGTTCTTTTTGAAGGGCTTCCATAACCCACAAGTCTTGTCATCTAATCAACACTTAGTGACATCTTCAGTACATTAGTTGGCATTTGGAAGGAAAAGAATACCTCCTTCAAAAAGGGAAAATATTTTTGACCACAGATGCTGCTAGGGAACCCTAAGGATAGAGTATTTGATGCTTCACTTGGCATCCTGACAAGGGAGTGACAAAATGAGTGGTCATAAAGTATATGAACCATAAACAAACACCACCATTTTTACCCTGTGCTGAGATGATAGTCTGCCTAAAAGATGGTGATGTCATCTTAGGGATGTCACTTCACTGCCCTGGTGCACAGTTACTTTATGTATAAAATGCTGAGTTGTGTTTCATGATCTTATCAGCATCTCCCCAGTTCTAACTACTGATTTGATGTCTGATGCTACTGGACAGAAATAGAAACAGCAGGGATTACTTTTGTGTGCTCTATGAGGCTTCCCAAATTCACTTCACCATCACTGTCATCTATAAAATGTGAACATTAGTATTTCATGCCATGACATGTTTCAAGATTGTAGGAAGGAATTGATGTTAAAAAAGAGAAAATTGATATACAGATGTTTTTATACTATAAACATAATTTATGAGTATAGAAAATAATTATAGTCTCTGATCCCCTGGTTGGAATTTTCCCCCTCAAAAACACCTATCAATGTAGAAAACTACTTATATATTAAAACTTCATATTTCATTAATATTTACAGTACAGTGTCTAACCAGGTTTTGGCATATGTTATATGTCTTCATTAAGAGTTTTATCTAATATTCTATCATTTTCTCTTCTAGCTCTGCAATAATTTCCCTGTTCTCCTTGACTATTTCCCAGGAAGTCATAGCAAAATATTTGAAAATTTTGCTAAATTAAGAAATTATATTATGGAGAAAACAAGGGAACATCAAGTATCCCTGGACATTAACAATCCTCAGGACTTTATCGATTATTTCCTGATCAAAATGGAACAGGTAAACTAACAAGAGCTCAGTGATTTGATTGATCCCGTATCTTCTGGTTAATTGAATATTTTTTCTATTTACCAGTGATATTTGAATGGTAAGGCAGGTAATTCTGACAAGCATTTTAAGGACATACAGTATGCATAAACCTACACTAAGCATTGTGGAAGATATAATATTAAATTGTTAAAAGTAAATAATTAACTAACTGGACTACATTAATTCAATTTTGGGGTACTAATAATCTACCTGAGGGGAGACAGAATGATACCTCGGGATACATGGAAACAATTACAAACATATTAGAAAACACAAAATAGCATAATGTGAATATGGACATGATCATTGCACACAATGTATATAGAATGGAAAAGACAAAACCAAAGAGGGGTAGGACTGAGTGTGCAGGGTGGAGGTGGGTGGAGCAGAGGAGTCTGATGGAGGGAAAATGGAGACAGCTGTACTTGAACAATAATAAAATTTTTAAAAATATATTTTATTCATTATGCCATTACAGTTGTCCCAGTTCCCCCTTTCATTCCCCTCCACTCTGCACACCCCTCCCACCCACACTCCCCCACTTTAGTTCATGTCCATGTGTTATAAGTTCTTTAGCTTCTACCTTTCCCACACTACTCTTGCCCTCTCCCTGTCTATTTTTTCCCCACTGTCTATGCTATTTATTCTCTGTACCTCCTCTCACTCCCACTTCCCTGTTGCTAACCTTCCATGTGATCTCCATTTCTGTGGCTCTGCTCCTGTTTTAGGTGTCCGCTTAGTCTGCTTTTGTTTTAGGTGTGGTTGTTAATAACTGTGAGTTTGCTGTCCTTTCACTGTTCATATTTTTTTATCTTCTTTTTCTTAGATAAGTCCCTTTAGTATTTCATATACTAAGGGCTTGGTGATGATGAACTCCTTGAACTTGATCTTATCTGAGAAGCACTTTATCTGCCCTTCCATTCTAAATGGAATTGCTTTGCTGGATAGAGCAATCTTGGATTTAGGTCCTTGCCTTTCAGGACTTGGAATACTTCTTTACAGCCCCTCCTTGCCTGTAAGGTCTCTTTTGAGAAATCAGCTGACAGCCTGATGTGAACTCTTTTGTAGGTGACTGTCCCCTTATCTCTTGCTGCTCCTAAAATTCTCTCCATTTTAATCTTGGGTAATGCAATTATGATGTACCTTGGTGTGTTCTTCCTTGGGTCCATCTTCTTTGGGACTCTCTGAGCTTCCTGGAGTTCCTGGAAGTCTATTTCCTTTGCCAGATTGGGGAAGCTTTCCTTTATTATTTGTTCAAATAACTTTTCCACTTGTTGCTCTTCCTCTTCTCTTTCTGATACCTCTAAAATTCGGATGTTGGAACATTTAAAGATATCCTGGAGGTTATGAAGCCTCTCCTCATTTTTTTTTTTTAATTCTTGTTTCTTCATTCTCTTCTGTTTGGTTGTTTCTTTCTTCCTTCTGGCCCACTCCATTAATTTGAGTCCCAGTTTTCTTTCCATCACTATTGGTTCCCTGTGCACTTTCCTTCATTTCACTTAGCATAGCCTTCATTTGTTCATCTAATTTGTGACCAAAATCAACCAGTTCTTTGAGCGTTCTGATCACCAGTGCTTTGAACTCTGCATCTGATAGGTTGGCTATTTCTTGGTCGCTTCAAATTATTGGCTCTGGGGCTTTGATTTGTTTTTTCTGCTTGAGCCATAATTTTTTGTCTGGTCATGCCTGTTATGTATGAGGGGCAGAGCCTTAGGTGTTCACCAGGGTGGGGCAACCCACGTTGTTGGTGCTGGGTTGTGATGCTGTCTGTGGGGGCAGAGTCAGAGAGGGAACAATGGTGCCAGTTCCGAATTCACTTGGATTTGTGTCCCTTCTGTTGCCTCCCAGGGCACTGGATGCCAGGTGAGCGGGCCTATGCAGGCTCAAGTTACTCTCCTGTGAGGCTGGGAGTCTCTCCTAGTACTTTTTTAATAGGTGTTTTTAGGCTTTATTTCCAGTTGCTAGGACCCTGGGCCATGTGGTCTGACTCACTGCCAGTTCTTGCCTAGTTTATCTGCACCTGAATGAGGTGCCAGCAGCCAACTTCCCTGCCCATTTGCACCCTGTGTCTGGGGTCTGTGAGCAGGGCGCTGGCACTGCCTGCTCCTGGTCTGCCAGCCACTGCCTTTTCCTGCAGCGTTGTCTCTTCACAGACCACTGAATTTGCCTCTCTACTGATCTGGTTGAATGGTTGTTGGACTTCTATAGTTCAATTTTCTGTTTTGGTTGTGTTATTGTTTATAAATCTATATTGTCTTTATTTTTGGTTGTGTGAGGAGGCACAGTTTTTCTACCTAGCCTCCATCTTGTCCTGAAGTCCATAAAAATTTTTTAAAAAGACTGGTTTAACCAGCTGGGTGTCCTGCACGTCCAGTGGTTAGAAATAAATTTTAATATATTTAGACTGAAGAACTAGGGAGGTATTTTCAGATGAGTGAATGGTGAACATAGAAGTACAGAGAATGTGGTGATAAACAGAAGGATGGAAGAAGGAAGACTTAGTTGCATATAAAGTAAATGAAATGGCATAGGAATGGAGTTGGAGGTTGGTATTGGTAAGCATGAATCTTGCACCATTTGTTTCTTTTAAGAGTTTATTTATTCATTTTTAGAGAGAGGGGAAGGAAGGGAGAAAGAAATAGAAACTTCAATGTTTTGCTGTTCCAAGCATGTACCCTGACTGGGAATTGAACCACCGACCCTCTGATTTGCAGGCTGGCACTCAATTCACTGAGCCACAATAGCCAGGGCTGTTGAAAAGACTTTTTTCCACATGAATTGCCTCGGTACTCTTAATGAAAAATCATTTTACTACAAAATATAAGGGTGTATTTGTTCAATTGCGGTTCTATTCCCATAATCTACATGTCGGTCCTTATTCCAGTAGCACACTGTGTGGTAGTCTTAGTTACTAGCTTTTTAGTAAGTTTTGAAAGTGAAAACTGTGAGTCCTTTAAAACTGTTGTTTTCTCAAGATTTTCTAGTTATTCTGTGTCCCTTGAATTTCCATGTAAATTTTAGGACAAGCTTGTCGGGTCTGCAAAGAAGCCAGTGGTATTTTGTTGGGGATTGCATTAATTTGTAGATCAGTTCATGAAGTTACCTACCATTATAAGAATTGATGTGAAATGTTCATACCATACAATTAACTATTTTAAAGTATACAATTTAGTGGTATTTAGTACATTCCATCATATTGTGCAACCACTAGCTTTCTCTAATTTCAAAACTTTCCATCACTCTGCAAAAACACACCACATCCATTAAATGCTCTCTCCCCATTTCTCCTACCCCATCGTGTGTTAACCTGTAATCTGCTTTATGAATCTGTGGATTTGCCTGCTATGGAAATACCATATTAAAAACACTCATAGCTCTGTGACCTTTTGTTTCTGGATTCTTTCGCCTAGAATGATGACTTGGAGGTTCCTCAAGTTATGACATGTATCAGTATTTTGTTACTTTTATGGCTGAATAATATTTCATTTAATGTACATATCATAATTTATTTACCCATCATTTATTGGTGGATGTTTGTGTTGGGTACACATTTATTCATGGATATAGTTTAATTTTGGAGGGTCCATTTCTAAGACAGGAGTTGCTGAGACATGTGGTTATTTTATGTATGACATTTGAGGAGCAGCCAAACTTTTCTTCAGTGACTACGGCATTTACATTTTCACCAACAGTGTTTGAACAGGGCTCCTATTTTCCCACATAGTTGCCAATGTTTATTTTCTGCATTTTTGGTAATTATTAAAGCTATTCTAGTTAATATAAAGTTGTAACTCTTGGTTTTGATTTACATTTCCTTGAGACCAATATGTTGAACATATTTTCATGTGTGGTTCCCCCTTTGTCCATCTTCTTCAGAGAAATGTCATTCAAGTCTTTGCCTCTTAAACATTGGGTTGCTTGTCTTTGTTGTACAGCTGTGAGAGTTGTTGATATATTTTTGGGCATTAAATCTTTATACATATGTGAAAGACAAATATTTTCTCCCATTCTGTAGCTTGTCACTTGACATTCTTAATTATATCCTTTGATGCGCAACCTTTTGTATTCTGCTGAAGTCTGATTTACATATTTTTTTCTTTTGTTTCTTTGGTGTTGAATCTAAGAATTTATTGCCAAGCCTGAATTTGTGAAGATTTTCTCCATGTTTTCTTTGAAGAAGTTTACAGGTTTTGTTCTCCGATTTATTTTTTAATTGAATTTTATTTTGCATTTGGCGTTAAGTAGAGGTCTACTTTATCCATTTTCATGTGGTTATCCAGTTGTTCCAGCACTATTTATTGAAGAGACTCTTCTTATGAATTAAATAGTCATGTCACCCTGTTGAAAATAAATTGGCCATAAGTTTATTGGTTTATATCTAGAATTCAATTCTATTTCTTTGGTTTTGTTTTCTATCTTCTTGCCAGAAGTTTGCTGTTTTGATTACGGTAGCTTTGTAGAAAGTTTTCAATTTCGGAAGTTGCATCCTTCCCCTGTAGTTCATAGGAATTTGGAGGATGGGTTTTTCCCCTCCTGGAAAAAGATCTTTGAAATTGTAATGGGATTGCATTGAATCTTTACATAGTTTCAAGGAGTATTACCATCTTACCAATGTTAAATCTTCCAATACTTGTATGTGGGATAATTTTTTCATTTATTTACTCATTTTGTTTAATAATGGCTTTCGTTTTCAATGTACAAGCCTTCTATCTCATTACTTATTTCTACCAATTAAGATCATGTTCGTCTAAAAATAATAGAAAAACTGTTAAGAATGGCTTTAACAAATAGGGTTTATTGACCTCACATAAAAGGAGTCTTATGATGTGTCAGTAGAGGGATAGTACAGAAGTCTCAAAACATCAGAGTAAAATACTTTTCATTTCTCTTCACCCATACTTCATCAATAGGCTTAATTTTGTGATTAAGCCCTCTCACCCCAAGAATATGTCTATTCTACCTCCTCCTCCTCATACTTATTTTGCATAAGGAGGAAGTAGAGAAGTGACATTAATAGGCTTCTGCTTATATCTCAAGGGAGTAACTAGGCTGCATGGCTCACCTACCTGCAAAAGAGGTAATGAAGGAACATTCAGGCAAGTGAGGGATAAGGCAGTAGAAAATGATGCTTGCATCGACAAATTATATTCTCTTGCCATACCATATAGCTATTTGTTTTCTAAAATTGCACCTGGCAGTTAATATGTTGCCTTAACTTTGTAACAATGTGACATATTTTGGATTACTTTTATTTCTGACAAATTAATTTGTCAAATATTTCATCAAACTATTCCTAGGCAAAGCACAACCCACAGTCAGTGTTTACTTTGGAAAACTTGGCAATCACTGTATCTGATCTCTTTGGAGCGAACAGAGACAACAAGTACCACCTTGAGATATGCTCTTCTGCTCCTGCTGAAGCACTCAGAAGTCTCAGGTATGCCGGAATTGGTGGGAGGGGTGAATTTCAGAAGAGGTGTGGGCAAGTGCATTCTATCTTGCTTCTCTTAGGGCAGTGTCATTATTAAAATTTCTGTTTGACCTACTTACTGCTCCAGGTTTAAAGGAGGGATAATAATGGACATCTTTCTGTAACACAGAGAGGTGACAGAGCAGTGAAGACCCTGTGGAGAGTAGCAGAAGCAGTAAAGCAGTGTCTTGATTTCATAGTAGGTTAATGTGGGAAGCCCAGCCAGGATGGATTCAGCTGGGACTGCACTTTTTTAAATCCTCACCTGAGGATATGTTTCTTAATTGATTAGAACAGAGAGAAAGGGAGAGGGAGGAAAATCTTCATGTGAAAGAAACATTAATCTGTTGCCTCCCATATGCAGCCTGACCAGAGAATAAACCCACAACCTAGGAATATGTCCTGACTGGAAATGAAACCCAAAACCTTTTGGTGTAAGGATGATACTCCTACCAAGTGAACCACCCAGACAGAGTGAAGACTGCATATTGGATTTTTATGAAATGGTTATTCATTTTGTGCAGTAGGTATATTCTTGCACAAATCTCTCTTCATTATGAAAATGCAGGGTTCTAGTGGAAACTCTCCTTACTGAAGCATAAGTTAAAATCCAAGAGATTTAGTGAAGTTGTGTGAGATAAATTTCACATTATTGAAGGTGTTCTAAAAAATTAGGTTCTCAAGAATAGTGTTACTCTTCAGACTTACGTTGTGAGCCCTGGCTGAAGTGGCTGTGTTGGTTGGAGCTTCATTGTGTATGGAGTATGATCACAGGTTCAATTCCTAGTCTGGGCTCATACCCAGGTTTTGGGTTCAATCTACAGTTGGGTAGTGTTTGAGAAAGCAACTAATTGATGTTTCTTTCTCTCTAAAATGACTTTTTAATATATTTTATTAATTATGCTATTACAGTTGTCCCATTTTCTCCCCTTCATTCCCCTCCACCCTGCCCACCTTCTCACAACCGCATTCCCTTCTTTAGTTCCTGTCCATGTGTCATAAGTTCTTTAGCTTCTACATTTCCCATGCTATTCTTGCCCTCCCACTGTGTATTTTCTATCTGCCATCTCTGCTACTTATTCTCTGTACCTTTCCCTCTCTTTCCCCCTCCCACTCCCCTGTTGATAACCTTCCATGTGATCTCTATTTCTGTGGCTCTATTCCTCTTCTGGCTGTCTGCTTGGTTTGTTTTTGTTTTTGTTTTAGGTGTAGTTGTTAATAATTGCAAGTTTACTGTCATTTTACTGTACATGTTTTTTATCTTCATTTTCCTAGGTAAGTCCCTTTAACATTTCATATAATAAGGGCTTGGTAATGATGAACTCCTTTAACTTGTCCATATCTGAGAAGCACTTTATCTGCCCTTCCATTCTAAATGAAAACTTTGCTGGATAGAGCAATCTTGGATGTAGGTCCTTGTCTTTCATGACTTGGAATACTTCTTTACAGCCCCTTCTTGCCTGTAAGGTCTCTTTTGAGATATCAGCTGACAGTCTGATGGGAAGTCCTTTGTAGGTGACTGTCTCATTATCTCTTGATGCTTCTATGATTCTTTCCTTCATTTTAATCTTGGCTAATGTAATGATGATGTGCCTTGGTGTGTTCCTCCTTGGTTCCACCTTCTTTGGGACTCTCTGAGCTTCCTGGAGTTCCTGGAAGTCTATTTCCTTTTCCAGATTGGGGAAGTTCTCCCTTATTTTTTGTTCAAATAAGTTTTCCACTTGTTGCTCTTCCTCTTCACCTTCTGGTACTCCTATAATTTGGATGTTGGCATGTTTAAAGATGTCCTGGAGCTTTCCAAGCCTCCCCCATTTTTTTTGAGTTATTGTTTCTTCATTCTTCTCTGTTTGGTTGTTTCTTTCTTCCTTGTGGTCCACTCCATTGATTTGAGTCCCAGTTTTCTTCTCATCACTATTAGTTCCCTATACATTTTCCCTTATTTCACTTAGCATAGCTTTCATTTTTTCATCTATTTTGTGAGCAAATTCAACCAGTTCTGTGAGCATCGTGATCACCAGTGTTTTGAACTGTGCATCTAATAGGTTGACTATCTCTTCATCGCTTAGTTGAATTATTTCTGGAGCTTTGATGTGTTCTTTCATTTGGGCCATTTATTTTTGTCTTGTTATTCCTGTTATGTAGTGAGTGGTGGAGCCTTAGGTGTTCACCAGGGTGTGTCAACCCAGTCGCTGAGTTGTTATGCTGTGTGTGTGGGAGAAGCGAGAGAGGGAACAATGGCCCTTGCTTGCTCTCTCAGATTTCAGTCCCTTCCACCACTTTCCCCAAGCAAACTGGGTCATTCTGGTGCTAATTTCTGTGTGGATGGGCTTGTATATGATCTAGGACCCTGTCTCTCCACTGAACTCTCCTGTGAGGCTGGGGGTCTCCTCCACTGCCTCAACCCTCACAGGTGTTTTCAATCAGTGTTTGAGGCTTTATTTCCTGGCACTGGAGCCCTGGTTTGCATGGTGTGTCTCACTGACCAGTTTCTTGTGAGTTATCTGTGCATGAATGTGTGACTGCCTGGTCAGCCAATTACCTTGCGTGCCTTGCTGGGTCTTCCTGCTACCACCCTGCGCCCAGGGTGCATCCACCTTGTCAGCCCGGGGTTTGTCAGCTGCTGCCTTGTGCTCCCAAGGCCCGCAAGCCACTGAATTTTTTTTTTTACCTTGACCCCTCTCCACCCAGTCACCTGATTCTGCCCTTCCTATTAGTCTGGATGAATGTGTCTATTTTAACTCCTTGGTTGTCAGACTTCCATACAGTTCAATTTTCTGTCAGTTCTGGTTGTTTCTAAATTTTTGTTGTCCTTATTTTGATTATGTGAAGAGGCACAGTGTGTCTACCTATGCCTCCATCTTGGGCAGAAGTCTCTAAACAATGTTTTCCTCTAAAACAAATTTTAAAAAAATATCCTTGGGTGATGATTTAAAAAAAAGATGTTGCAAAAGGAATTTTGTTATGTGTTCTTTAGTTCAATCTGACAGTAAGCAGAGTGGTGGAAGGAGAGGGATAATAAGGGATAGTGGGGGAGCCATCAAGGATCATGTATGAAGGACACATGGACAAAGCTAAAGGAGGTGGGTTTGAGGCTGAAAGTTGGGGATGGGTGGGGCTGGGGGTGGCATGGTGGGCTGAAAATGAAGACAAATATACTTGAAGAAAAATAAAAAATAAATAATTTAGTACTAGTGAAAAATATAATAAAATAAAATAACTAAGTTTTATTAGAAAAAAAAAGGAATTTTTTAATTTCAGGAGTTTGTTTCTGGAAAGGTGGTGATTGCCAAAATAAGAATTTGGGAGGAAGAGGTCAATAATTTGATCTTTTACAAAGCATTTTATACTTCTGGCCAAGATGGAGACACATCTTGGTAGATACACTGTTCCTCCTCGCACAACCAAAATAAGGACAACAACAATTTAAAAACAAAAAACAACCAGAACTGACAAAAAATTGTACTGTATGGAAGACTGACAACCAAGAAGTTAAAGAAGACACATTCATCCAGACCAGTAGGAGGGGTAGAGTCCAGCAGCCAGGGCAGAGAATGCTCCTGGCAAACGGCGGCTGGCCCACCCCGGGCTTGCAAGGTGGGAATGGCAGACCCAGTGAGGCTGCAGATAGTGGAGCAGGGCCTGGCACACAACGCGGCTAATGGACAGGGTGGTCCTACATTCACACGCAGAGAAAATAGGCGAAACTGGGGAGCAGGACAGACCATGCACCCAGGGTCCCAGCATAGGGAAAGAAAGCCTCAAAACACCAATTGAAAACACCTGTGTAGGTTCAGGTGCCAGGAGAAACTCCCAGCCTCACAGGAGAGTTCATTGGAGAGACCCACAGGGCCCTAGATTGTACACAAACCCACCCACCCAGGAATCAGCACCAGAAGGGCCCAATTTTTTCTGTGGGAAGTGGGGGAAGTGACTGAAATCTGGCAGAGAGCGGAGAAAGCACCATTGTTCCCTCTTGGACCCCTGCCCCACGTACAGTGTCACAACCCAGCAACTGGGTTGCCCACCTCTGGTGAACACTTAAGGCCCCACCCCTCACTAGATGACAGGCACAAGACAAAAAAAATGGCCCAAATGAAAGAACACATCAAAACTCCAGAAATAATTCAACTAAGTAATGAAGAGGTAGCCAACCTATCAGATGCACAGTTCAAAACACTGGTAATCAGGATGTTCACAGAATTGGTTGAATTTCGTCATAAACTAGATTAAAAAATGAAAGTTATGCTAAGTGAAATAAAGAAAAATGCACAGGGAACCAATAGTGATGGGAAGGAAATTGGGACTGAAATCAATGGAGTAGACCAGAACGAAGAAAGATACATCCCATCAGAAAAGAATGAAGAAACAAGAATTCAAAAAATTGAGGAGAGGCTTAGGAACCTCCAGGACTTATGACACATGGACATGAACTAAAGGGGAGAATGTGGGTGGGAGAGAGTGTGCAAGGTGGAGGGAAGTGAAGGGGCAAAATGGGATAACTGTAATAGCATTATATATATAAACATTTTATGTCAGAAATTTCCTTTTTTAAAAGTATTTTTATTGGTTATGCTATTACAGTTTTCCCAATTTTTTCCTCTTTATTACCCCTCCACCCTGCCCCCCAAGCCCTCTCACATTCCCCCCACCTCAGTTCATGTCCATGCGTTGTATATATAAGTTCTTTGAGTCCTCTGATTCCTATGCCATTTTTATCTCTCCCTGTACATTTTATGCCTACTAATTAGCTTCTTCTTTCTTGTCCCTTTCCCCACCTATTCCTCCTTTCCCCCTCCCTACTGAACTTCCGCTCAGTGATGTCCATTTGATTCTGTTCCTATTCTGGTTGTTTGCCTAGTTTTTTTTTCTTTTCTTTTAGGTTCATTTGTTGATAATTGTCAATTTGTTGTCATTTTATTGTTCATATTGTTTATCTTCTTTTTCTTAGATAAGTCCCTTTAGCGTTTCATATAATAAGGGCTTGGCGATGATGAACTCCTTGAACTTGACCTTATCTGAGAAGCACTTTATCTGCCCTTCCATTCTAAATGAAAGCTTTGCTGGATAGAGTAATCTTGGATATAGGTCCTTGCCTTTCATGACTTGGAATACTTCTTTCCCACCCCTTCTTGCCTGTAAGGTTTCTTTTGAGAAATCAGCTGATAGCCTTATGAGAACTTCTTTGTAGGTAACTCTGTCCTTTTCTCTTGCTGCTTTTAGGATTCTTTCATTATCTTTAATCTTGAGTAACTTAATGATGATGTGCCTTAGTGTGTTCCTCTTTGGGTCCAACTTCTTTGGGACTCTGGGCTTCTTGGAAGTCTATTTCCTTCACCAGAATGGGGAAGTTTTCCTTCGTTGTTTGTTCAAATAAGTTTTCATTTTCTTGCTGTTGTTCTTTTCCTGCTATCCCCCCACCTGTAATTCAAATATTGTAATGTTTCAAGTTGTCCCAGAGAATCCTCAGCCTCTCTTCATTTTTTAAAATTTTTGTTTCTTTGTTCTAATCTGGTTGGATATTTATTCTTCCTTTTGTTCCAAATTGTTGCTTTGCACCCTGGTTTCCTTCTTGTCACTGTTGGTTCTCTGAACATTTTGCTTTATTTCATTTGGGGTAGCTTTCATTTTTTGACCAAGCTCAATCAGTTCTGTGAATATTTTGATTATCAGGGCTTTAAATTCTCTATCAGATAGGTTGGCAAGCTCCTCATCACTTAGTTCTGAGGTTTTGCTGTGTTCTTTCATTTGGGCCATCTTTCTTTGTCTTGGCACAGCTGATAGGTTTTAAGGGAGCAGGACCTTAAGTATTCACCTGGGCAGGGCCACCCTCCTTGGTGCCCTGGGGTGCTGCCTGTGGGGGAGGGTCCAGATAGGGAACAGTGTAGCTTGTTTGCTCATCTCAAGCGCACTTTCCAACAGACTCTTGTATGAGAAGGGAAGTATCTCCCACTGCATCAACCTCAGCCTTAGCCCACAGTCAGCGCTGAGTCTTAGTTTTCCCCTTAAGTCAGTCCCTCTTGCACTGCTCCTGGAGCTGGGCAGTCAGACCCACCCCTCATCCACCTTGCCTTACTTGTCTGGTTGTTCTGGTTGATTTTTTTCTTTAATTCCTTGGCTGTTGGAATTCCATGCAGTTTGATTTTCTGGTGCGCTTGGTTGTTTATTCATATTAGGTTGGCTGTTATCCTCCTTTTGGTTGTGTGAGGACATGAAAGCTTTCTACCTACGCCTCCATCTTGGCTAAAACTCAACTTTTTTTAACCTTTCTCCAAGGGTTTTGTTCCCCATTTTCTTTCTTTCTTTCTTTCTTTCTTTCTTTCTTTCTTTCTTTCTTTCTTTCTTCCTTCCTTCCTTCCTTCCTTCCTTCCTTCCTTCCTTCCTTCCTTCCTTCCTTCCTTCCTTCCTCTCTTTTTTCCTTCCTTTTAACTATCAAATTTCTTATTTTAATTTTTAAATTTTTGTGATGGGCCATATTATAGAAATATTTTTATTATTTTATTGTATTATACTGTATTGCATTTTTAAAATTGCTTTGTTGTTGTTCAATCACAGTTATCTGCATTTTCCTCTCACTACTCCCCCCTACCCCAGCCAATCCAACCTCCCTCCTTTGCTCTACCCTCCCCCATGGTTTTGTCCTTGATAGTAGTTCACAAAAACCTTTCTCCCCACTGTACCCTCCCCTCTCCCCTCTGGTTATTGTTAGACTGTTCTTAATTTCAATATCTCTGGTTATATTTTGTTTGTTTTTTTCTTTTGTTGATTATGTTCTAGCTAGAGGTGAGATCGTATGGTATTTTTCCCTCACTGCCTGGCTTATTTCACTTAGCATAATGCTCTCCAGTTCAATCCATGTTGTCACAAAGGGAAGGAGCTCCTTCTTTCTCTCTGCTGTGTAGTATTCCATCGTGCAAAGGTAGCATAGTTTTTTTTTTTAATTTAATTTTAATTATTATTCAAGTACAGTTTTCTGTCTTTTACTCCTGTCCCAGTCCACCCCCCCAGTGCTCCCCACCTCCCTCCCATTTCCACCCCCCTTAGTTTTTGTCCATGTGTGCTTTATACTTGTTCCTGTGAACCCTTCCCCTTTTCCCTTAAAATTCCCTCCCCTCTTCCCTCTGGTCACGGTTAGCCTGTTTTCTACTTCAATGTCTTTGGTTATGTTTTTCTTGCTTGTTTGTTTTGTTGTTTAGGTTCCTGTTAAAGGTGAGATCATGAGGTATTTGTCTTTCACCGCCTGGCTTATTTCATCTAGCATGATGCTTTCCAGTTCCATCCATGCTGTTTCAAAGGGTAGGAGCTCTTTCTTTCTTTCTGCTGCATAAGTCCATTGTGTAAATGTACCATGTTTTTTTTTTTGATCCATTCATTTACTGATGGACACTTAGGTTGCTTCCAACACTTGACTATTGTAAATTGTGCTGCTATGAACATTGGGGTGCATAGACTCTTTTGGACTGGTGTTTCAGGGCTCTTAAGGTATAATCCCAGCAGGGCAATTGCTGGGTCAAAAGGCAGTTCCATTTTTAACTTTCTGAGGATATTACATACTGTTTTCCACAGTGGCTGCACCAGTCTGCATTCCCACCAACAGTGCACCAGGGCTCTTTTTCTTCGCATTGTCTCCAACACTTGTTTGTTGATTTGTTTGTGATGGCCATTCTGACTGGTGTGAAGTGGTACCTCATTGTGGTTTTAATTTGCATCTCTCTGATAGCTAGTGATGCTGAGCATCTTTTCATATGTCTCTGGGCCTTCTCTATGTCCTCCTTGGAGAAGTGTCTGTTCAAGTCTTTTGCCCATTTTTTAATTGGGTTGCTTGTCTTCTTAGAGTAGAGTCATGTAAGTTCTTTATATATTTTGCAGATCAATCCCTTGTCTGTGGTATCATTAGCAAATATGTTTTCCCATACAGTTGGTTCTATTTTCACTTTAATACTGTTTTATTTAGCTGTGCAGAAGGTTTTTATTTTTATGAGATTCCATCTGTTTATTCTTTTCTTATGTCCCTTGCGTTAGGGGACATATCAGTGAAAATACTGCTGTGTGAAATATCTGAGATTTTCCTGTTGATGTTTTCCTCTAGGACTTTAATGGTGTCATGACTTATATTTAAATGTTTTATCCACCTTGAATTCATTTTTGTGTATGGTGTAAGTTGGTGGTCGAGTTTCATTTCTCTGCATGTAGGTGTCCCACTATCCTAATATCATTTGTTGAAGAGGCTCTACTTACTCCATTTTATGCTGCCGCCACCTTTGTCAAAAATTAATTGACTGTAGAGATTTGGGGTTATTTCTGGGCTCTCTGTTCTTTTCCATTGGCCTATGTGTCTCTTTTTATTTCAGTACTAGGCTGTTTTGACTGCTGTAGCTTTGTAATACAGTTTGGTACCTGATATTCTGATCCTTCCTGCTTTGGTCTTCTTTCTCAAAATTGCAGCAGGTACTTGGGGTCATTTATGGTTCCGTATAAATTTTGAAGTGTTTGTTCTATATATGTGACATATGCCACTGGTACTTTAATAGAAATTGCATTGAATCTGTAAATTGCTTTGGGTAGTATGGACATTTTGATGTGTTAATTCTTCCAATCCATGAACATGGCATATGTTTCTGTTTGTTTGTTTCTTCCTTGATTTCTTTCTTCAGTGTTGTGTAGTTTTCTGAGTACAGGTCTTTTACCTCCTTGGTTAGGTTTATTCCTAGCTATTTTATTTTTCTTATTGCTATATTGAATGGGATTTTTTTCCTGGTTTCTGCTTCTGAAGTTTCATTGTTGGTATACAAAAATGCCTTTGATTTCTGAATGTTGACTTTTTATACTGCTGTTTTGCCAAATTAATTTATCAGGTTGAGCAGTTTTTTTTTTGGCAGAATCTATAGGATTTTCTATGTACACTATCATGTCATCTGCAAACAATTAAAATTTGCTCTCCTCTTTCCCAATTTGGATGTTTTTCTTTTCTTTTCTTGCCTGATTGGGTGGCTAAGACTTTCAATACTATGTTGAATAGAAGTGGTGAAGGTGGACAACCTTGTCTTGTTCCTGATTTTAGTGGGAAAGATTTTAGTTTTTGCCCATTGAGTATGATCTTGGCTGTAGGTCTCTTATATGTGGCCTTTATTATGTTGAGGAATGCTCCTCTATTCCCACTTCACTAAGTAGTATTATATAAATGGGTGCTATACCTTATCCAATGTTTTTTCTTCATCTATTGATATAAACATGTGATTTTTGTCTTCCGTTTAGTTTATATGGTGTATTATGTTTATTGAACTGCAAATATTGAACCATCCTTGCATCCCTGGGATGAATCCCACTTGATCATCGTGTATGATCTTTTTAACATATTGCTGGATGCGGTTTGCTAATATTTTCTTGAGGATTTTAGTGTCAATGTTCATCAGTAATATTGGCCTGAAGTTTTCTTCCTTTGTTATGTCTTTATCTGTTTTTGGGATTAGGATGGTGCTGGCTTCATAAAAAGAGTTTGGGAGTCTTCCATATTCTTGAATATTTTGGAATAATTTGTGAAGGATGAGGGTTAGCTCTCCCCTAAGTGCTTTGTAACATTCTCCTGTTGAAGCCATCTGGTCCAGGGCTTTTGTGTGTCAGAACCTTTTGATTAGTGCTTCAGTTTCCTCAGCTATTATTGGTCTGTTCAGGCTTTCTGTTTCTTCTTCATTCAGTTTTGGATGATTATATTTTTCTAGAAATTTCTCCATTTCACCTAGGTTTTCAAATTTCTTGGCATATAGGTCTTTTCATTAATTTCTTACAATCCTTTGTATTTCTGTGGTATCAGTTGTAATCTCTCATCTTTCATTTCTGATTGCATTTATTTGGATCCTCTCTCTTTTTTTCTTGATCAGTCTGCTTAAAGGCATGTCAAATTTGTTTATCTTTTCAAAGAATAAGCTCCTGGATTTATTGATATTTAGAATTGTGCTTTTAGTCTCTATGTCATTTAATTCTGCTCTATTCTTGTTTGTTTCTGTCTTTTTACTTGCTTCTTTTTACTTGGGCTGTCTTTGTTGTTGTTCCTCAAGTTCTTGTAGGTGTAGTGTTAGGTTGTTTATTTGAAATGTTTCCATCTTTTTTAAGTAGGCCTGTACTGCAGAGAACTTCTCTCTCAGGACTGCCTTTGCTATGCCCCATAACTTTTGGATTGTTGTGAGCTCATTTTCATTTGTTTTCAGTATTTTTTTATTTCTTCCCTATTCTCATTCTTGACCCATTTATTGTTTAATAGCATGCTATTCAGTCTCCATGATTTTGTGTGGTTTTGAATTTTTCCCTTGAGCTTGGTTTCTAGTTTCAATTCCTTGTGTCAGAGAAAATGCTTGACTTCAATTTTCTTGAATTTGTTAAGGCTTGTTTTATGTCCTGTCATGTGGTGTAGCTTTCAAAACGTTCCATGTGCATTTGAAAAGAGTACATATTTTTCTTCTTTGGGATGAAAGGCTATATATATATCAGTTAAGTCCATTTGATCTAGGGCATTGTTCAATGCCACAATATCTTTGTTGATATTTTGTTTGGAAGATCTGTCCATTTTTGACAGCGAGGTGTTAAAATCCCGTACTATAATTGTTTTGCTGTCAATATCTTTCTTGAAGTCCTCTGAGGTTTTTTTTTTTTATGTATTTGGGTACTCCTAGGTTGAGTACATATATATTTAGAATGTTTATGTCTTCTTGATGAATTCTTCCATTGAGTATTATGAAGTAACCTTCTGGGTCTCTTTTTATGAAGTGTATTTTGTGCGATATGAGTATTATTTTCCTGGGGTTTTTTTCTTGTCCATTTGCTTGGAATATTTGTTTGGAGCTCTTCACTTTCAGTTGGTGTATGTCATTTGTTCTGAGGTGGGTGTCTTGTAGGCAGCATATGTGTGGGTCATGTTTTTGTATACATTCAGCTATTCTGTTTCTTTAGATTGGGGCATTTAATGCATTTACATTTAAGGTTATTATTGATAGGTACTTATTCATTGCCATTTTTGTGCCTGTGTTTCTCTCTTTTACTGTTTTTCTTCCTGTTTTTTAAGCAGTCCCTTTAGCATCTCTTGCAGAGATGGTTTTGAGGAGGTATATTCTTTGAGGCTTCTTTTGTCTGGGGAGCTCTTTATTTGGCCTTCCATTTTAATTGGGAGCCTTGCTGGATAAAATATTCTTAATTGCAGGCCTCTGGTTCTCATTACTTGGAATATTTCTTGCCATTCTCTTCTGGATTGGAGTGTTTCCATTGAGCAGTCAGCAGCTAACCTTATTGGGGCTCCCTTGTATTTACTTCCTCTTTCTTCCTTGCTTCCTTTAAGATTATCTCTTTGTCTTGGAATTTTGCTATTTTAATTCTGATGTGTCTTGAAGTAGGCCTGTTTGGGTTCCTCTTTATTGGGATTCTCTGTGTTTCCTGGATTTGTTTGACTATTTCTCGCATCAAATTAGGGGAGTTTCCCATCATTAATTTTTCAACTACGTTGTCTATCCCTTGCTCTTCTTCTCCTCCTTGTGACATCCCTATTATGCAAATATTACTATGTTTCATGTTGTCCTACACTTCCCTTAACCCCTGTTCATTCTTTCTAAGACTCTTCCTTTTCTTGCTCTTTCTGGGTGTTTTTTTCTACCTTGTCCTCTATTTTGCTGATCTGATCTTCTGCTTCATGCAGCCTGCTATCAATTCCTTCTACTGTGTTCTTCAGTTTAGAAATTGTATTCTTCATTTCCTCTTGGTCCTTGTTGATAGTTTTTATTTCGTGTTTCATGTTGATATATCTTACAGTGAATTCATTGTGGTTTCCCTGTAATTTTTGGTAATTTTTTGTGAAGTTCTTGAGCTTCCTAATAATTGTTTCTTTGAAGTACATATCTAATAGTTGACTTCCCTCTATTTCATTTAGCATTTTTTTCTGAGGCTTTCTCCTTTTGTTTCATTTGGGGATTGTTTCTTTGTCTTCCAATTGTTTGTGAGACTCTGCTAGTTAGCCTCTGCTTCTTAAATTGATCTGTTCTGACTCCCTGGGTTTATGGTGTGAACTTCTGTGGTAGAATACCTGTGAGATTCAGTGGTGCAGTCTCCTCAATCTCCTGAGCTCATTGGTCTTGGGCTGTCGTTTATGTCGGCTCCCTGTATGTCTTTGGGTTTTGATTGTTGTTGGGTCTTTCTTTGGTGGGTCCTTCCCTTCAGCTGGTTAACTGAGAGTCATTCCATTTACCACATCTTGTATTCTATTGTGCAGGAGTGGGCAGGTTGTGTTGAAGCTGGTTCTTCCATGTGAACAAGGTTTTGAGGATTCTGTCTTGCTGTTGTTCAGTTGTTTGTTCTGGGTAATTTCTCCACTATTTAGTTGCATTTCCAGATTGGTCCTTGGTTGAGTTAGTGTGGCTTCCATTCCCTCCTTCACCTTCATCTGTTGTTATATGTTGGTGGTTCCTTTGTTGTTGGGTTTCCTCTTCCAGCAGGTATCCTGGTGTTCACAGCTCCCACCTATTCTTTTTTATGATCAGTTGGAGGGGGAATGCAAATTTTTTTAAGACAGCAGGAGGGTATTCTATGGTATTTAAAGTACCAACCTATAGAGCAGAGATAGGAGGTTCTTCGGATATGTATAGTGTTAACCATTAAATTTCATCCAACTAGACACTTTTTAGAAAAGGTTGAAAGAAGATAAGACTTTAGTTGGGGGGGAAGGATTGTAAGTTGGATCTAGAAAGCAGTGAGCTTGTGGAAGTTCAGGTTGTGAGGGAAAGTGTGAGTAAAGGATAGAAAAATAGGTGTAGTGTGTGAGAGAATAGAGTTAACCACCACAGTAATAAAGTTCAGGAAACAGTGAACTGAGCTAAGATTCAGGAGGGGTGCTGTGTAGTATCTGTAATTGTATGGAACAGCAATTATTTACAATAGTAGTGGAGCAACACTCATATGACAGAATCTATATGGTCTGGATAAGAAGAATAGAGCATATGGAACCTCAAATAGTGTGCCAATGGAACGCAAGTGAAGTGAAAGATGGAAAATTAAAAATCCACTATGAAAGAGAGAGAAAGGGAAACCCGTCAAACAATGCAATTTAACAAGCCAATCAAAGAAGACTAAACAAAAAGAAGAGAAATACAAAAATACTAATAAACTAAAAGATGTAAGAATAATGAAAAAATAGTAATGCAAATATACAATACCGTGCAAGTTCTCTGGAGTAGTCAAGCGAAATTTGTCTCACTGTCTCAGGTGTTGGGATGACCCCTCTGGGTCCAACTCTGGTCTTTGCACAGCTACAGGTTTTATTGTCTCATTTGTGGAAATTTTAAAAAAAGAAAGGAGGGAAATGGGAATAAAAAGGGAAAGAAAGGAAGAAGGAATAAAAAAAGAAAGAAGGAAAGAAAGGAAGGAATGAAAAGAAAAAAAATTACTTGAAAAAAAAAAAGCCTCTTACTGGCTTCAAACCGGCCCAGCCAGTTCTGCTGGTCTTCCTGGCTATAGCAGGCTGAGGGGGAATTGGTTTACTCTCCTCCCTTCCTGGGCTGCACCCTTCACAGTTTCCCAGGCCCCAACCCAGTTCCTCAGTTTGGTCCCAGGCCCCAGTGCTCTTCTGCACCCAGCCTACGCCTTCGGTCCACCAGTTGTGCTGTCCTTGAAGTGCACCAATTAGGGGCAGTTAACGCACCACCTTCTCACTTTTTGCTGTCCTAGATGCTAGGGACTCTGAGTCCCTTCAGGCTAGTTCCTCCCCCCCCCCCCACCGTCCCCTTCCAACTGAGTTAAGTCTTTCTGGGCATTGCTGACTCCCTGAGCCCTGCAGTTATTCTCTGTAGGGGCATCTCCACCTTCCTCTTAGCCAGTAGGTGAGGTGCCTCTGGGGGCAGAATATGGTGTACTCTGTTCCAGGCCTGCAGGCATGGTGTGACCGGCAGCCACCAGTTTTGCAGGTTTGGTGTGCACCATCCCCTAGGCTGCGGGTGTGGGCGCTCGGCCTCCACTATTGGGGCTGGATGGGCAGCCGATGGTCCTGCAGGATCGGGTGTGTACCCTCCCCCAACCAGCTTCGGGTGTGAGCATGGGGCCTTCTGTTCCACCATGGGAGCACTGCTAGGCTAGGTGTGGGTAGGGATTCAGGAGCCTGGGTTGGCTGCTGCAGGAGAATTCCCCAAAGAGCCACTGAGTGCCTCTTTTCTCTCTCTCTTTTTTTAAAAAAAATTGTTCCTGCTCAAGCCTGAAGCTCCAAGCAAGTGCCTGGCCTTTAATTCAGCCCTGCTCTCCAACCAGACCAGAGATAATCCGGGTCAGGGTCTGTTACAACCCAATTCTTCCCAGCTGGTGTACACAGTCTCAGTGGGTGCACACAGCCCCTGTGTGTTTGCCACTTCATCCTTGTTCCCTGCCTGCAATTTGAAGCATCCAGGTCCCTCCTGGTGCTGCTCAAACCTTGTTTGGCTGGGGAGGGAGCCGTTGACCTGGGTCTCTCCCAAGAATCCTGCGGCAGACCCGGTGGGTGCGGGACTCGGGGCTGTAGCCACCCTGATCCCCGCACTGGTCCCAAGAACTTTATTGTCCTGAAGCACTCTCCATACCATCTGATTTTTCAATGTCCTTTATAATTTTTGCCTCCAATTTTCATATATGCTGGGATACCATTGGCTGTTCACTCTGTTCCTCAGATGATCAGCTAGGTGTTCCACCCATGCAAAGGAGGAAAAGGACTCTGCTCCCATCTATCTCGCTTCCATCTCCCTAACTCTACTTTTAATTTATTGTTTTTCAAGTACAGTTGTGTCCATTTTCACCACACCACACGCTACAACCCACCCATCCCCGCCTCCCACCCTGAACCTACCCCTTTTGTCTATGTCCATGTGTTTATTATACATGTTCCTTACTGTCCCTTCCCCTCTTACCCCTATTATTCTTCTCTTCTCTTCTCTATGGTTACTGTCAAAAACTTACTTTTAAACAGTATGGTAATGTATAGCAGTTTAGAAATATACATTATTTTGTACAGTGTCAAAATCCCACTATAATGATTATAACCTATTACAAATGATAACTAGTCTTTTAAAGCTAGATTTGAGAAGGTTAGGAAACAGCCAACAAATCTCCAACAAATTTCTCAAACACAGAGAACATATTAAGGGGAGATAATGAACTCGAGAGAGGATGAAACTGTAACCTTAGTGTCAGAATAGGAAGATACATGAAGAGGGAAAGTTATTTGTGTGTCCCTACATCCCTGTACATTTTGGAATGTAGAAGTACCAAGGGTCAACAAAGGTAGAGGTAGACACAGGCTGAAAAAGGTAGCTCTCCCTGCCCAGGTCCCTCTGACAGCTTCTTTCATCAAGTAACTATTTTTGCCCAACACAATGAGGGAGGTTTACTCCATGGAGAAGTGGTAACTGAGAACCCTACACTCAGGGACACTGGACAATGACAGGGAAAGAGTGAGGTGTAGGACTGAAAAAAAAAGGTTCGGGAAGAATCTCTTTCTTGACTACACTATTAGCTTCTTTCTCCATCTTGCTTCCTGAAATTCAGCAGCCAGATTTTAAAAACCTGCAGAGAGTGAACAGCTCTGGAGGAAAGACTTCTATAGTTTGCCATGTGGGTAGAAAATTCTCCTGAGACATATATCAGCATGAATGAAAAAGGAAACATCCAACCCAAGACAGAGAATCATAGAATTTCAGAACACCAGGATTAAAAAGGAAATCACAAAAACTTCCAGAGAACTACATCATGTCATGTGTAAGGAATGATTCAGAACACCATCAGATTTCTCAAGAGTAACTGTGAAATTGTGTGTGAATAAAAAGGGTATATTCTCAGACCTGCACATATGACAGAAACTTTACCCCTACTTTTCCATTTTTCATCCAAATGTCTGATGTCATGACAGGGGAAACCATAGGCTCAGGAATTAGGAAGGCTCAAAAGAGAAGGAAATTGGCAGGGAGGTTGCCAACAGCAGGCCTGGAAAATACCCACCTCAAAATGATTAGGGGAATAATGCAGGTGTGAGAGGAGACACCAAGAACAAGAAAAGTGATCAATTATCTGAGATGTCTTAATAATAGGGAAATTATTATTAGAAGTTAGAAACATTGACCTCAGTGTTTAGAAGTAATTCTAAATTAACAATCAGAAAATTATGAATGGAATGAAGGAATCATGGGTAAGTTCAAGAAAGTGCCAAAAGTGAAACAAAATCATAGAT
>PVKM010010404.1:0-34980 GCA_004027735.1 Carollia perspicillata
CCTTGTCATGAAGGGAGGCTGGCCATGGACGTGGCACTGCAGTATCCACCAAACTGTGGCAAACTTAAATCATTAGCTTGCAAATACCGTAATACCTTCACCATTCTCAATACGAGTGATCACTGTTCAGCGTGGAGTGTATCCTTTTCCTTTACATGCATGAGTCCCACACGTAATCACTCACGTCTTTACATATATAGCTTTCTTCCAAGAAATACGGAACACAGTGTTCTGACACTGCTTTTTCCATTGTTACTTTATTGTACTCATGGCTGAGTAGTATCTTGTTCCACCAGCAGCAACCCTGCCTGCCTCTCACAGCCTTCTAGAATGCTCCTCTCCCCAGGCACTGACTGTCGCACTTCCCCACGGCTCTCAGGTCAAAGCACTTGCCTCATTGCTCCAGACAGTGGTCTATTATTCTAATAACACATTTCTCTCACCTCCCATTCTATGTGACACCACATTCTGTGTCACATTTGTGGCTACTGTTACATTTGCTCTTCAAATAGATTATTATCTCCCTCAGTTTAGGTGTCCAATATTTATTCTGAGATTTCCAAGTTCCAGTACTTGGCAGCCTTTAAATATACAAATATGCCTCACCTTTGTGAAAGGAATGGTGGTTTGATTCGTTTTGCCGATTAGCTCAATTTAGTCAGCATGACTCACCTTCCCCTTCCATTTTAGTTCCTTTCCCCGTGATCTGTCTTCATGCACCACGACCCAGCTCACCAGGAGCCAAGAGAAGCTCACGGTGACGTCAGTGTTTTCATTCTTCACGGTTTCTCCGGTACCCGCGACCTGCACTTTACTATCTTCACATGGGCTCCAGAAAAGCGACAGTTGGTTAATGAGTCTCATTTGCATAACACGGGCGACAAGGGAGAAAGACAACGTTTAACTAAAGACTAAGTTTTTTACATGCATTCTGACACTTACTCATCACAACCACCCAACTGGTTAACCGCGGTGGTGGGCCTAGGACCCGAAAGCGGCTCTGCAGGATTGTAGTGTCGGCATGCTTCACCCTACTCGAGCCCCCGAGTTCCCTAAGGGGTGGATAATTTCAAAGGCCAGTTTTCATCTCCCGTCGTCCGCGAGGTGTTGCCAGGTCCCAAGCACTGGGCTGGGAGCGGTGCTGCAGGGGCTCCCAAGGACGTCTGGGTTTGGAGCTAATCCTCACGAGGGAACTTTGTCAGAAGCAGGTTCCCTGCCCTGCTCCGGAGATGCCGACTGGGTTGTTATGGGGTGCGCTTGGAAAACCTGTATTTTGATGTACGGGTATACGGAATTAGAAAAATAGCATTTGAGTTTGCAAGAAACTTACAAAGATTTTGGTGAGAAATGACATAAAACACACATGGATATAAAACATTTAGAGATCAAGACACACTCCACACCACACACTGGAAAGGCTTGCTAAACGCGGAAAGCTGAAGGACTAAACACGCCGCACGGTGGAGCTGCTGCACACCCTAACGGGTGTGAGGTGGGGAGGGATGCGTGTGTCTGCGCACACGTCATAGCAAATATTTCCTGCAGGTGGGGGAGCTTAAATTGGAGACTAAAGAGTGAGAAAGATGCGGAAAGGCAAAAGGGGAGGGGCCGGAGCGGCCTGCGGGGTCCATCAGGTGGAGGACCACGAACCCACTGGGTCTGATGGAGTCATCACGGCGCAAGTTCCCGCAAAAGGGCGGCAACTCCTCCCAGGAGAAGTAGGCGCCGGGGGCAGACAGGGGCAGACACCGCCCCATCGGTCTACCCAGGCCAAGCCGCTCCTCGCCCCGGACACCCCGAAACCGCGCTGGCCGGACAGCCCGCCGCGACGCACCACACACTCGCGGCGACGCAAGCACGGCGGGTAACTATGGAAACCACACGCTCCTCTCCAAAGGGGCGGGTGCGAAGGCCCTCCGGACGCCGAAATCAGTTCCACCTTTCCTCGGGACTCCTCTGAGTTCCGGGGCCAGGGCGCCGCAGGGCTGCCGCGGCCCTAAAAGGAACATGGCGGGGACGGGGTGTTTGCAGGGGACAAATGGCTGGACGCCCAGGTCCCGAAGCCCGGACTCACCTCTCCAACAAGGATGGTTCCGATCGGACACTTCCGGTGAAAGGACGGCACCGTGCCAAGTGTCCGAGTTTCCGTCAGCGTTTCTGTCCGCGGACTCTTCCGTGTCTGCGCAGGAGATGCGCCAGGCTTGGTCTTTGATTCCCAGAAGCCTCCTCGGCGCTCGGACTCCATTTCCCAGGAGTCTTGGATTGCGTCTTGACCTCCGAGCTGGAAGGCGGTGATGTCTGGCTTCGGTTCTTGGTCCTGGGCGGGCGCTCCAGCGCCACCCGGCTAGGTCCTGGACCTCAGCCTGGGGCGGGTAGTGGAAGCCCGCGCGGCAGGCACTCAGCTTTTGCAAAGCCTGCCTGGACTTTCCCCGATCTCTCGTTTCATCCCCAACCTCGGGGGCGCATGTGTACTCAGTGGGGTTAATCACAACCCTTGGCTCTAAAATGTGGACATTCTTGGATCCACTTCCCAATTCAGAGAACTGCCACATTAACAATAATTTGCATTTACTACTCTCATCCTCCTGTCATATGTAACCATTACAAATTTTGTGTTCATTGTCCTCTTTCTTTTAAAAGATAGTTCTACACTTTTTGTAAAGTATATGGTTGTCTAATCTCGATGTTGTACACATGAAAGTAATACAAAATAATGTTAAATGTAGACTGATTTTTGAAAAAAAAAAGTTCTGTTGCATACTAATGCATGTCCAAAGAACACATGGTTTGATCTAAAAGGTATCATGTCACAGGTACTGTCAGAATTTGCTTCTTTTCACTCAACAGTATATTACTGAGATTTATCCATATTGTTGAGTTAAAATTAGTATTCATTACTGTATAATGTTCCGTTTGTGGATATAGCATTGCATTCGTCCATTCTCCTAAAGATGGGTGGATGCACTGTTATCTCGCTCCTGGATTACTGCAATAACCTCATCAGTGGTCTCCCTACTTCTACCAGTGTTCCCACAGTCGGTTCTCAGCAGAGCAGCCTAAGTTCCATCATCTCCTGAAGGGAAGCAGAATGGGCCTCCCTGACACGTGCACCCGGAACAAACAAACAGCTTTCTCTGAACTCCCCTTAGCTGTCTAAAGACAGAGTCTCCAAAAGCAATTCAATGGTCCTAAATCCCCTCTTGGGGAATTTCTTCCACCAGGGAAGATTGTCACAGGAGATTGAAAATGAAGGGAATTAAAATTTACTGTATGTCTAACATTTTGAATAGGAGAGAACCGAATTATTTATTTTGTGATGCTGCTGTCAGACTGTGCTCAAGCAATACTAAACAGCAGGATGAACGTAACAATCCTTACAGCTGGCAATATGTTTGGATGAGTGAAACTAACTCTTCAAGACAGTGTCCCAAAAGGAGAGGAGCATATTAAGCTAACCTAATGTAGATGGGTGTTCTTAGATTTTTGTAGTACAGAAATATCCTTTTCCTTGTATTACTCTTAGTTTTACATTGTATCTTTTTGACCTGTCATTGCCTTGATGATGTATCTGTCTTTTTCCTCTAAGTACTTATCTATTTAATTATTTTACCATAGGGAGTGATGTACATAGATAACAGAATTGGATATTCTTTAAAGAATTTTTTTAGCCTGATTAAAATGTTGACAGGGAATAACCCCACCTGTCCAGGAATCCCACACACTCTAGTTGTTGGTAATATGTGAAAAAAATTAACAGGAGGAAAAGGAATGTATTGGCACTGAATTTTGGAATTCTGATGCCAACTGATGATGCACAGCCGGTGAATTTTCAGAGCTCTTGTTAAGTTGGTATAGTGACTTTAGGGATCTGGAGGGCAAGAGTTAAGCGCTATAATCGAGTGATGGTATTTTCAGGCTCAGTCTGTGTATTTAATAGTTTTATGACCTTACAAAAAGACCAAACTAGCAAATATAGTGTGTCAGGTGGGGTAGAGAGACAAACTGCCAACACTGTGTACATACAGCATTACTAGTGATGTTTTGAATGTAAGTATATCCTAGGGCAGAAATTTCTACATCCGAGTGTATTTTATGGATTTCAAAATTATATTCTGTTGTGTGTGAGGTAAGTGCAAATCCAGGTCTGTAAAATTATGATACCTATTTAAAATAACCTCTCTCCCTCTGCATCTCTTTCTTGATCTTTCTGATTGCTCTCTGCTTTTATTTCACCCTTATTTTCTCTGAAAGCAGACCTTTTATACCTATGATTGATGCAAACACAAGGGCCGTTATTTGATTTTTATGTTAAATATCAATGATATTACTTTTTGTGATAATGTGGAACTAAATTGGTACAAGATATATCAATTTCAATGAGTATGTCATTTATTCAAATAGCTATACATCAAACCCATGTCTTTTGACATGCAAGATTCTTCCTTGTTTTAATATATGGCTTGAACTGCTAAGTGCTTGGTCTTGATGAGAAATGTGGGCTAACAAAGGCTGGAACAGAAAAATGGGAGTTCTTTCACAGAGCTGATCCTACTGGGTTTCTCTGACAGGCCTCAACTAGAGCTGGTCCTCTTTGTGGTTCTTTTGATCTTCTATACCTTCACTTTGCTGGAAAACACGACATCACCACATTGTCACACCAGGTCCTACATCTCACACCCCTATGCACCTTTTCCTGTCCAACCTAAGTTTCCTGGATGTGTGTTACACCACCAGTGCTGCTCCGCTGCTGCTGGTTAACCTCGGTGCAGACAGGTGTCTCTCCCTTGGTGGTTGTGTAGCCCAGCTGCATATCTCTCTGGGGTTGGGACCTGAAGAACACATTCTCTCAGGAGTTATGGCATTTGACCGCTGCAGAGCTGATTGCAGGCCCCTCCACTGCACCGTGATCACACGCCCCGGTCTCTGTGCCCTGGTGGCTGCTGCTTTGTGGATCATGGGTTTTGCCAACTCTTTCTTGCAAATAGTGCTCATCTTTTTATCTTTCATTCTGTTATAGAACTAATTGTCAACCTTCTTCATCTCATGGCACACATAAAGTCATCACTGGAATTTTGAAGCACACCAAAAATATATCTTTTTTTACAATCTGAGAAAAAATAGGTATGATTTTGATTCATTCACACCAGATGGCTATTGTGTTGGCTGTTGTCATTTATTTTGTATTTGACGGTCTAAGCAAAAAGAAGTTAGTATCCCCTAATAGTCAGCTATTGCATGTTTTAAAAACTCTTGAGGCACACTGGTTGAAAATTGCTGTATTAAAGGCATATATTACTTTTATTGACTTGCATATGTTGGACCATCCTGCATCCCTGGGGTAAATACTGCTTGATCTGTATTAAATAATGTGGGTTTTTTTGTAGGGTTTATCTGGGTTTGTTATCATCTCTCTTCTTCAACATTTTTTGAAGACTTTGAGAAGCACTGATGTTAATTCTTCTTTAAATGTTTGGGGCGGGAGGGGTAGCTGTATTTAATATCAGACAAAATAGACTTTTTAAAAATAAAGATATAATTGAAATACAATATTATGTGAGTTTCAGGAGTATAAATAGTTATTCAACAAAGTAATCTTAAAGCAAAAAGTGATAACAAGAGACAAAGAACATCATTACCTAGTGATAAAGGGGTCAATTCATTACGTTGTAAACCTTATCTGACGAACAGCAACAGGAAGAATCAGAATGTGACCGGAACCCCAGAAGCACCCTTGATCTCTCCTTGCAGACACTGCTCCCCAGGGAACCACTCCACCGACTGCCAACACCACAGATCCGTTTGCCTGGTTCCGAATTTTACGTCAGTGGAATCATATTGTGTGAACTGTTTTGTGTCTGACTTATTTCACTCAACATTGTGTTTGTGAGAATTAATCATGTTCTTGAGTGTACTAAAAATTTGTTTATTGTCACTATTGTTATAGTATTTCAGTATAAGCGATACTGTAGTTTATTTTTAGCTGCTTTAATTTGTAATCTACTAGAAGGTTAGCTCCATGGGGACAGGAGTTTTGGATTACTGATATATCCCCTCCACCTGGAACAATGTCTTGTATGTAGTGGGTGCTGTGGTAGAACTTGTCAAATTAAGTTTAAACTAGTTTTTGCCCTGTCTGGAGTGGCTCAGTGGACTGGGTGCCGGCCTGCAAACAAACGGTCGCTGGTTCAGTTCCCTGTCAGGGCACCTGCCTGGGTTGCTGGCCATGTCCCCACTTGGGGGCGTGCATATTTCTAGCACATTGAAGTTTCGCTCCATCTTTCTCCCTCCCTTTCCTTCTTTCTAAAAATGAATAAATAAAACTTTTTAAAAACTAGTTTTTAGCCACTCAGGAGTGCTCAAGCCCTGCCAGCATCAGCTCCCTCTCAAGCCAAAAGTTCCCCTCGTAGTTTCCTTAGTGGTCCCTTGATTTCCTGGTTCCTGAGTGTAAATCAGGGGACTCGGCAGGGGACAGAGCAACGCTGTTGTTTGTCTCCTGCAAATGACTACAGGGAGGCTGGAGGTACATGGAGACAGCTGTATCAAAGGAAGTGATCACCACAGTAGGTGACCGCACTGACAGTTACGTTCTAAAGATGAGAAAGGACAGATGAGATTATAGATCGGGTAAACTGAGGAATGAGAAATGTTTGGATCTATTGATAAAAGTAGTTTTTCTTAAGCCATTTCTGCTTTCTGGTAAAATTGGAATATGGCTACATTTACTCATTGGTTCTCTGTGGATCATCGTGGAAAGTCTTAAGAGATTCTTGGTGATGTAGCCAATGAGTAACATTAAAACTAGAGTTGGTGGGAGAGCAATTTTCAACTTCCGCAGCTCTTTACAGAAGTTGTAGGACAAAGCCCTAGAGATCTCATTAGAACAATTACTGGAAAAGAGAGCCTGACAGCAAGGGTCTTGTTTCCTCTGCATCCACGGGGATCTGGCTCTGAGGAGAGTGGAACTCATTAACATGTTCTCCACAGACACACGGCTATTAAAAAGTTTCAAAAGGGTTTCATTATAATTCACAAAATGGAGCAATCCCGAGGGCTGTCTGTCTCAGAGGAGAAACCCTTGCGTAAGGACCGATTACCCTGGGAGTGGATGGTGTCAGCGCCCCTCGCTGAGGGGTGCGCCGCTTGGCAGCCCTGGGGTTCACCCAACACCATCTTCTGCACCATCACATCCCAACTTCCCAGACACGACTGGGGCAATCACCCTTCACTTTGGGGATGGCACTTGGTTGAGCAGGGACTTCACCAGCACATCTAGGACAGCTGCCTCATTCTAGTGACGCTGTGTTGTTGATTCTGTTGTGTTTAATGGCTCACTATTCTCCACTCCACGATATTTTCACTTCCCATGAGTACTGTGTTCACTGCCATGTTCCTAGCAAAGTGTTAGTGCATAGTAAACCAATGTTTGTTGATTCTATGTGTTAATTTGTAAAGGATAGTAAATAGGCCACAGTGAAGACTTCCTATCTTTTAAAATAAACATTTTGAAAAAACGGGCACAGGTAATTTCTTTAAAAATATATTTTATTGTTTATGCTATTACAGTTGTCCCAGCGTAGGTACTTTTTGATGGAATAAACTCTGAGGGCAAAGGCACTGACTTTATATTGACAGTAAAATGGTGACTCTACTTCTTCTTCAAGTGTCTCCATTTACCGTTAGTCCCATTCCTTAGGTTTTGACAACTATGTCCATGTAGTTTAAAAATAAATAAAAAGAATAAATATAAAGACATGGAAACAGGTGATATATGATAAAATTGAAGAGTCACATATCTAGTGTCTGCAAAATTTTACATATATAGGAAAACTCTTCCCCATGAGACAGGAATGTTGATGATAGCTTTATGTGTAATAGCAGAGAACTGGAAGGCACCTAAATGAATATCAGTTAGAGATCAGATTAGGACCCTGTGGTGCATTCATATAAGGGGATGTATTCCAGTGCAGAATGCATCTAAGTAGATACAACCCAGTGACATTAAATGAAGGTGAAGAAAGTTTTGCATCAATTGGAGTGACCACGCAGGGAGCTGTGAGCCCCGTTAGCCATTTAACCTTGACAGTAAGTGCCATGGAGGGCTTGGGCAGGAGTGAGTGCTGCTGTGGTTTAAACCTGGGTGTGCTGTTAACAGACTTACATTTTTGTTCCAGTGCATGGGAATAAATTGGAGGGCACTAAGGCTAGAGGCCAAGAGAGAATTAGGAAATTGTTGTAGTTTTGTGGGTAAGCCATGGCAATGGAAAGCAAAAACAAATTCAAGAAATACTGAGACACTGAGGAGGATAAACTCACAGAGTATTTACTGAATGCAAACAATGAGAAAAAGGACTGGCTCATGGGTAATGGTTGAACTTCTGTTTCGACCAACTGAATCCTCTTCATAATCCTGATGTCAAGCATTTCTGTCAAGCAACACCGCTAGTTTTCCAGCTGACTTACTGTTGATCCTTCAACATCCCATTGAGTTTATCACTTTTTCTTACTGGACTCATTCCTATCTTTCTCTTTCTTCCTTAACCAACGTTTGCAATAAGTAGCCATACCATAACTTAGGTCAAGTTCAACTCTCTACCAACCCCATGCCTCTCCTAATGCAGCTTAATAAGACTGCACGAAACTCAATTTCATTGCAAAGCCACGACCACATACCTCAGTTAAACTCCGTTTTTTTTAAAGGTATGGTTAGTTGTTTATTAGAAGTTCTAAATGTAAACTCTTAATGTTGCCAGACAATTGTATTATACTTCCTTAGTCCTTCCCTTTCTGTTCCCACCAGTAACTACTTCATGTCTTCTAGTTCATCAGATCACCAATACCTGCTTGTTTACTCTCACTCTCTGCTGATAAACTTTATGCCCAGATTTACTGAAAAACAGGCAGGCAATCAGAAAACACTTAGGGAGCACTTGTGATATGCATGAAAGCCTGCTGTGCAGTTTTGCATATTCCCTATTATTGAATGTGTAGGAAGCAAATGATAGCAAGAAAAAAATGAGGAAAAGCAGGATAGACTATTCCAGCTAACATGATAAATAGTCAGTGAATAGTTACTTTCATCTAAGAAGTTAAATTGCAACATCAAGTGAAATATTCTTTTAAAGAATTTTAGTAGTTAGCTTATTTCATTGCTTCAATATACTTGAAATGTTAATAATAAGATTGAAATGCCTTCTTCCCATTTTACAGTAAAAGGAAAGCATCTGGAAAAGAACAAGCTCGGGTCGGAGCTCCCTGACCACAGGTGTCTGGGCCCATGTACCTCGGTCCCTCTGTTACTCTGAATCTCACTCTGAACTGCCCCTCATGGACTGAAAGCTTTTTCTTTTCACCTACCCGCTTTCTTCTTTCCTTCCTGCATGTTCATTTTACGGCTACCTCATCCCCTTCCCTCCAGTTTATAAATGTCGTACTTTCTCCCTCCAGTAATATCCGTTCCTCTGCTTCTCTTTAGAGTGAGACTCCTCGTAAGATTTGATTTGATTTGATTCACTACCTCCATTTCAGGTCTGCTTCTGTCTCCTGAGTTCACTCCAGTCACGACTTCACCCTTCACTCTGGTGACACAACTCTTCGTGGGTCTGGGAGGGGGAGACCCACGTTACAGAATCTCCTGGTCAGTTTTCCATCCCAGCCTCACTGGACTCAGACACATTCTAGTCAGTTGGTCGCTGATTCCTCTGGAAACACTTTCTGCTCTCTGCTTCCAGGATAACCACTGATCCTCCTCTGACTCACTGAACACATCTCAGTCCTCCCTGGTGTCTCTTCGCCCTCCTGACCTACATATTGCACTGGCTGCTGGGACCCTCTTACCCCACATTCATGCACTGCCTGAGCCCGCATCTCCGGCATATTTTCCAAGCTCTTCCTTGACCCTCTGCATTTAAAATCGTGGCCCTCCCCTATTTCCTAGCACCTGCCCATCATGCTGATCTTCACAACACTTACAAACGTTGCTATCACAGGTTTTATTTTTTCACTTCCCTGTTTTCCCTCTTACCCACTAAAATACATGTCCAATGCCATGGGTTTTTTTTGTGTGTATTTGTTCCTGTACCCCGAACAATGACTGGCACAATGTATACTTGCTGAATGAATGAATGAGGAAGAAAAGTGTGAACCTAGAAAAAATATAAACTAGATTAATTTTGTCTTGTACCACCCAGGAAAACAAGATGGAGAGCGATCTCTGATCAGCAGATTAAGAAGCATTTATTGAGCTATCTTCTCATAGCTGTTATTTAAAATCACAGCAAGTATAAAATCACACATGAGCATACATGGAATATTTATTTCTCCCACAGGAAGTTTGAGCACCATGGCTAAGAGGTACACGATGGGCACAGTAGGCTGAATCCCGATGTCTATTTCCACCTGAACCTCCATCTCTGTAAAGGCCCGTCTGTAAGGATGAAACATGGGTTAGTGAGAGGAAGAACCTGCAGAGGATAAAGCAAATGTTTCCCTTGTTTTTTCTGTGGAGGTTATTCTGTTTTTCCCGTTAGATGGCAGAATGGTTGCCATGTATTCAATTCTTCCTGCTGTGTGCCCAAGTAAGTTAAGCAAGTCATCTCTGTAAACTACTTTATAAATTCAGTAAAAGGTGGTGCTTTTAATAGACATAGTGACCTTTCCCCCCTTGATATCTGACACTCATTACTCCCTATAACCTATAACATGGTTCTAAAATTTTTAGAGAAGAGTGTGATAAAACTTACCCCTTGTGTAGTAAAGGGGCAGTTTTGAAGAGTATTTATTGGAAATTCCATAAGAGGCTTTCAAAAATCTATACACTTTTTGAAATTTATACACTTTCTGCTGATATCCTGCCCCCACTCCAAGATATTATTAGTTCTAAAGTAATATTTAAAGAACAGAGAGATGAGACAAATTTATTGCAATCATCGTTTATAGAGATTGATTCTAAAAGGATTTTTACTAATTTAGAAATGTAGAGCATCTTTTTATGCCAGTAGGACACATAAGTTGTTTTTCAGTGGAAAAGGTGCTATGAGGTACCAAACTGGGGATATTGCCTGCATTAATTATGCCCTCAATAAACATCATCATGACTCAGAATCAACTCTTATTGAGTTTACAAAGTAGGAAGAACCAACTGTGTTCCAATTCTTCTATTTTCTTTAGAAAATAACAGGATGTTTTCTATAATGCAAATTAACCCAAAATCCCATTTGCACAAGCCCTAACTAATCTAAAATAAAACCCCTTCTATCTGAACAAAGCGTAAGAATTCATACTCAAAATAGGAAAACAGTGTATCTGAAAGTACTATATTTTGAGAACAGTTTATTAAGCATTTGCTATTCTTCTAAGGACTCTAGACTGACCTAAGTTTTCTTGCAGTTTTTGAGGGACTTGAAATGAGAAATTGCTAAGCCCATCCAGTTCCCCACGACCCTGCTGGCAGCACTCCCAAATGTCGGATTCCTTATTCACTTGCAAAAATTTTAACGTAACACGTTTTTCCAGGTTGTGAGATGGGATTCATCCAACAGATACATTATTTCAGGCCTGAAGAGTGCCTGCCTCTAAGACTCATTTATTTGATATAAACCATTCAAATGAACTTCTGTTACGGCTGGGGAGGGGCTGCAGTCACTCATGGGAACATGGAGAAGCTGACGTCGCCCAATCAGAAACGTTCCCACAGCTCCCCAGAGCCCATCTCTCACTTCTCTGCCTCCATCCAGATCATCCTGATAGCACGGGGAAAGTGGAGATGAACCCACTTCAAACATTTTACGCAAGAAGACCCTTTAGTCTTCTTCTGTCATTAATGGAGTATTAAGTATTGAATATAAGCAATACATTCTTCCTGTTTTGTAAAGCAAATACTTCATGGTCTTGCTTACACCCTTTCTTTGCCATTCTCTATTGCCTCAGAAAGTCAAACATAAATATGATTAAACCCAGTTACATACATGATTAAAAATCTGCACGACCCACATTAGTGTTGGAGGTCCTGAGCGCTAGATAAGCAAACAATTTATTTTGCCTTTCATTCAGGCATTTGACACTTATTATAAAAGTACACTTGAATTTTCTAGAGAGAATAAGTATTTTCCTACTTCTCAGTGGTTTCTTTTCATATATACTGAGGACCCACTACATAGAAATCATTGTGATGGAAGCTGGTACAGGTGCAGAAATGCCTGGTGTCCACATTCACAGCTGGTGTTTTGCAAGCAGAGCTCACCATTGAGTCGGGACTGGAGCCCTCCCAGTGAGGAAAGGCTTAGACCGACTTGAGAGGAACGCCAATGAGTGTCAATTCTGGAGCAATACATTTTCTCAGCCCAGCTAGCCCATTGAATTCCCTGTCTCATTAGGTGTCTCCTCGGCCCATAACGTCAGAGTATTCCTTTACTTGCCAGGTGTAACAACATATACAGAACATAGGTCAGGAGAGACTCTCCATCCCGACTGGTGTGGCTCAGTGGGTTGGGCATCAGCCCGAAAACTGGTTTGACTCCTGGCCGGGAAACATGCCTGGGCCGCAGACCAGGTCTCCCGGCTGGGGAGGCAACCGATGTGTCTCTCACACATTTCTCTCTCTTTCTCCCTCTCTTCCCCTCTCTCTAAAAATACATGCATAAGCATTTTTTAAAATCCCCCAATTTCATCACTTTTTATTATGTGTCCACGCCCCCCTTCCCTAGAACCTTCTTCATGGCCTCTTTGACGTCTTTGTTTCTCAGCGTGTATATGAGGGGGTTAACACTGGGAGTGACAATTGTGTAGAAAAGAGTGAGGAACTTGCCCTGGTCCTGGGAATAAGTGTTTGCTGGCTGGAGGTACATGTATATGATCGTACCATAGAAGAGGGAGACAACAGTTAGGTGGGAGCTGCAGGTGTTGAAGGCTTTCTTTCGGCCTGCAGCAGACTTGATTGCAAGCACGGCCCGAGCAATGTGCCCATACGAGGTGAGGATGAGGCTGAGGGGTGCCAGAATGATAAAGATCGCCAAAGCGAATGCCAGTGCTTCCAGGGCCATGGTATCGACGCAGGCCATGCCAATGAGCGCTGGCATCTCACAGAGAAAGTGGTCCACCCGCCGGTGCCCACAGCGGGGCAACAGCAACGTCTGGGGTGCCATTATGAGAGAATTGCCAAAGCCACTCAGCCAAGCCACGGAAGCCAGCTTCCCACAGAGGCGTGGGTGCATGATGACTGTGTAGTGCAGGGGCCTGCAGATGGCAATGTAGCGGTCATAGGCCATGACCGCCAGGAGGACACACTCCACGCCCCCCAGAGCCAGGACGAAGTAGAGCTGGGTGGCACAACCCAGGTAGCTGATGGTCTTATCGGGGCCCCACAGGTTGTACAGCATCTGAGGGACGGAGCCTGTAGTGAAACACATGTCTAGGAATGAGAGGTTTGCCAAAAAGAAGTACATAGGTGTGTGCAGCCGCGAGTCCAGAGCTGAAAGCAAGATGATGGTTAGGTTGCCAAACAGAGTCAGCAGGTAGAAAGTGAGGACCAGCACGAAGAGGACCAGCTCCAGGAGGGGACGGTCAGAGAAGCCCACCAGGATGAAGCCTTCAGGAGAACTTACATTGTCCTTTTCCGTCACTTGTAACCACATATTGCCTGTTAGGAGAGAGAGGAGTCTCTGTGAAAAGTGGAGGTGTACTTCCTCAGAATGGATGGCTGGTAGAATGGTACCACGGGAGCGTCCTTGGTAATGCCGGACGCCCCACCCAGAATTTCAATCGGTGTTAATTAAGTCACTGTGCAGGCTGAGGAGTTTGGGATGTTCGGGAGTTTTCCAGGCTCTTGGCTGTGATTATTGACCAGCCTTTTGCATCATTCTTTCCAGATTGGTGGGATGTAAAAAACTGGTTATTTTATAAGGCATCAACACTCCAAATTGCCCCCCCCTTTTTTTAATGAGAAAGCACAGAATCTTCTAGTAATATGTAACCCGTGGATAGGAATGGTGGCTTGTGTCTCTGTATCAGAGAACCCGGCTTGCTGTTGGCTGAAATCTCATTCTAATCAGTGAATGTCTTGTCAACACGGGGAAACCCAGGGTCATATCCGACCTAAGGGTAAAAGTGATCAAGCAAATCTTAGGAATAAGATGACCTCGTCACTGTTATAGATGCACCTCGATTCCACCCATTCTCTTTACCAGAGCATGATCCCACTACGCCTCCACTCCTGCCCAGCCCTGCCCTAAACCTCTGACGTGTTTTTTATCCACACCATGTATTTTAACCCTGGGGTTGGGCAACTTTTCTGAAGTTGAGAATGCTTTGCTATAAAGATGAGAAAGATAGAAATAAAACAATCGCCAGGACTCAATCTCAATGGAACTAATATCCAGTGCTTTTTAAAAAAATAGCTTCTCCTTCCCTCTTACTCATTTATTCTCACAGAGAACTCCACTTTTGGGGAAAGTATATGATTATTTTATTTATGTATCTCTTATGAACCCAGAGAAATGAAAGACTTTTAAAATCTGTATAATACTTTGTGCTTCAATTATTAGGCAGTGTTTGTATGTGTCAGGGGGAGTGCACTGTGTGGTGTGAGTTAACCAAGCACAAAGTCTCACTCTGATATGGCAGCGTATTTTCCTAAGCGGTTAGTAAGTAATAAGAGTTGTGATTCTCAGTGAAAGGAAACACGTTACATCTCCAAAGTGACTGGGGCGCAGAAGAGGTGCCACTGCTCTCAGACCGCTTTGCTGGAGTCACACCACATTGTGGCGTGTGTCCCCTACAACAGTTCTAAGATTCTGCACCTCGAGACTGCCGCTTATTGGAAATTGCAGGATTATCACAGTCCTCAGTGCAGAGGCCACATGAAGCTTCCCCAGTGGTAGTGGATGTCCGTGACATTGTCTGGGGGGACAGGCAGTTGGTGATTAGATAACTGGGGACCAGCAGTTACAGCCCAGCCAGCCTGGTGGCTTTCCCTCTACCTCCTGTAAAGTGGAAATTTAAAATTATACACAAAACAGTTAAGAAAGAACACATGTATATACAGCAAACTGGGAGGGTACACAGCACACTGGTGACAATGGATGTCTCTGGACGGGAAATAGAATCAGAGATTGGGCCAGTCTTTGTCAATTTCCCTATGTTTTTAAATGATCTCAAATTATGAATGATCTCAAATTAAATGACACTGGCTGGAGTGGCCCAGTGGATTGAGCACCAGCCTGCACACCAAAGGGTCACCGGTTTGATTCCCAGACAGGGAACATGCCTGGGTTGCAGGCCAGGTCCCCAGTGGGGGCCATGTGAGAGGCAACCACACATTGATGTTTCTTCCCCTCTCCCTTCTCTTCTCCCTAAAATAAATAAAATCTTTTTAAAAAAAGACAAGAAATTAATGCAATGTCATCAGACATTATCTATTGAATAGAGTAACAGCAGGATTTCTTTTGTTCACGTGGTGGAAGAAGGAGAAAAGGTGAGTAGTTCCACTAGGAGTGTTACCGGGCAGGAACCAGGCCCAGAGCCGGTCTGCCTTGGGCTGGGCTATAGTGTGTGGTTCTTGACTTTGTGTAGGAAAGATTTCGCAGCGCAAGTTTATGTAACTTTGACGATGTGTTTATTGCTGGAGACAGTGAAACAAGGAAGGGCTGAGCACAGAAGGAGCAACACGAGAGCAGGCACAGCTGCTGTCAGCTCACTGGAGAGTCAGAGAAAAGGGGGCCTTGGGGACGGGTTCAGGCGGTCAGCCTGGGACGAGCTGCCACTGCCTATTGCTCCCCTGGTTGCAAGTCTCCTGGGGGCCCTTAGAGTTTAGGAGATACGCCCCCGTGGGCCGGGGGTGGGGGGTAGTGGGTGGGAAGAAGGGAAAGGCGTGGGCGTGCTCCTGGAGGGACAGCACCATATTTTATTTTCTTCTTGTTTCTGAAATCAACCAAAGGACCCACAAAGCATGAGGTTATTTAACTAGGATTGTTCTCTGAGTTTTTTACTCTGACTGAAAGTTTTTCTGGTGGCTAAACTATCTGTTCACTGCCCACTTTCCCCCTCATTTTATCACATCAAAATCCAACTGCTGTTTTTCTTTTCCAAGCCTTCCCTTTGTGAGCACTGCATCTTTATATTTCCGAACTTGAAATAATGAATGGCTAACTCCTTGGTTCGCCAAGAACAGTCTTTTAAGTGATCTGTATGTCTCACCTTCTTTAAACGGAATAGGATGGCTTCTCAACACAGGAAAGGACAGATTTCTCATAGAAGTCGAGCACTTAATTATTTAATTGTATGATGCAATTGATCACTTACCACATCTAAGCAAATTTTTATTGTTTGGAAAATAAGACGAATGTGCGTCTCCTCCATGACTTCTGGATCCTTGACCAGCTAATTTCAGTTTCACAAGGTTTAAAAAAACTGAACCAAAGAATGCCCCAGTATCAACTGTCATCTTCACCTTTTACAGGGAGCCAGGATGGGGATTTACCACTCCGGTTGTTTGGAGGGACGACTGTCACGTCCCAGGGCTAAGAGAAGTGCTGTTGTCTCACAGCTGGACAAGCTGCTCATCAGTGCCAATGGCCCTCGAGGTAAATGCGGAGCTGTGGGGATCCCAGAGCCCTCCACAGTGGGGTTCAAAGTCCCACTGTGAACCCTCAACAGCACCATTACTGAGAGCCCATTACTGAATGTCCTCTTGGCAATGCAGGACCATAATTAGTATTTTGTTTTTCATGTTTTCCCATTCAGTAGATTCCACTAAGTTTTAAATTCATGTCTTTGGTAAGAACTCCATTAAATGAGTTCAGAATCTCTCCAGCTTTCTCACTGAATGAGAGATATTTAACCACCCTCTTTACAACTTGATCAAGCCTACGTTAAAGTGCATAATATGTCCAAATGCCCACAAGTCAGCTACAGTCTGCAGTTAAAAAACAAACAAAACCCAAACCAGATGACTGGATAGAGGCGGTCCCATTTCTTCCTTCCCAGGATGCTTCACTTACCAAACCTGACGGCAGCCTCAGACATGCCATGTCCGCTGTTCTTTCTCCTTCTTGGGACTTCACTCGGGAGCCCAAGTGGGATGACCAGAGTGGAAACAAGGAGAGAAGATGACGTTCAGGAAATCTGTGAGAAAAGAAAGACAGTGAAGAGGCTGTGGGACCCGGCAGCTGAATCTGGATGCTCGAAGGGAGAATGTCGATGAACAAACTACAGTTACGTCGCCCAAGGGCCCTGAGCACCCACACCCCCTCCCACCCCAGGTAAGGAAGCTGGAGGCGCCTCTGAAGTGCACACAGCGAAGGGAACACAGCAGGGGCCCATGGGGTCCAGTGTGAAAAGAAATAACTTCTTATGGGTTTCAGAGTTGATATAGGATTGGACACTTCCTTTTTGGCCTCCCCCAGTGGAGTAAAACCTTCTTTTCAGAAATTCCCTGAACTAATTATTTCTAACAAGGGTTGGGAGAGCATGAGGTCTCAGAGGAAATAGTGCTCTTCCCAACACATCCACACACAACAGGTTCACCCGAGAGAGAGGTGGAGAGAGCACCCCAGACCCTCCTCACTGGGCCTCACTGAGCCCAGGAGTCGGCAGAGAGCTTCAAGGCGCAGAGTGGCTGCCTCACCCTTCATTCAGAACGGAGGGCCGAACTGATGAAACATATGCAAGCGTCTGCTGGTCTCCTTTGTGACGCGTGTCCTCTGCCACCTACTTGGGGTGCACAGTGTGGACAAGGGCTGGTCGCAGGCTCGTGCCATTCTGTCTCCTTCCGATGAGTTTTCTAGGTGGTTCTAGGTCCACAGTAGTGAAGCCGAACTCGCATGTTTCACACGTTTCCCGTTTAAGACGGCTGGATCAAGAGGACAGTGGATAAAAAAGGAGATTGACTTTGACATTTAAAATTAATACAAAAACAAGAACAAGTTCAAAAATATTAGACTAATCTTATTTCAATTTGCCAAGTTTGGTGTAAAATTATTAAGATTATGTCAAGAAATTTACTATGTATCTGACTGAAAAATGACTTCAGCTGTCATTAGAATAAATGAACAGGTTTGGGTTTTCAAGAAAGACAAAGAACAATAGTGTACCTGTGTGCCTCAGACTGCTTCATGATCCGTTACTGTCCTAGGTGAACGAGGTAGAAACAAGTGCATCTCAAAAGCATATTTTTTATATCTACCTGTCAATGACTTCTGAGGGAGATGAACTTCACATTTCATCTCTATACCCAGAGGTTTTAGTTGATACACATGAGATAACACATAAAAATGTGTTTTGTGCATTTAAACTATTATTTAGATTTTAGTTATTATTATTATTACTATCATATGATGACTAACTTCAGTGGCTATTTGTAGATACTTTTTGTCAAGTAGAAACAAACATATCTGGCCACTGCTATGTCAAATGCAATGTTTTAAATTTAAACATTATTAAAGTCATGTACTATAATCTTTGTTTAAATTTTTTTTGTTTATTCATGTACTATAATCTTAACACCACCAATTATATTAGTGGAAATAGAAGATAAATAGAAAAAAATGACAATATCATCTTCATTGATTTGTAAACGAATGGCATGCAATGACTTCTTTGTCAACAGAAATATGGAAATATGTAGACGATCAATCAAAAGTAGTCAATATTAATTCTGTATCCCAGCAAACTTCTTGGCACAATTGGAGGATCCCTTCCCCTGAGAGAAGCTCCTTATACTTAAGTCATTAAACCCTCTCAGCCTAATAATATTTTCTCTTGGGAACTGGGGGAAATACCTAGAGAATTTGATGCCCTGGAGAATTCCCCGCCTGAGATCAGGAGTCCCTTAAGAAATGAGCGAATGAGGTGCTGGTGGGGAGTTAACTCAATGGAGGGTGTAGATTTCTTAGCCAATGAAGACATTTCAGAAGCAATCCTTAAAATTTTTTTGCCACCTGACTGGTACTCACACCCTAACCTACCCATAATGCATCACAAATACACATGTGTAACTGATGGAAATATTATACTTGTGGAAAGCTTTTTCTGTGAAATAAAATAACACAATGCAAGTGTTGCAGGTGGTTGTGAGCACTGCTTCCCGGCACATGGCCAGCCCTGGACTGAGCCTGCGAGCCTGGACTGTCCTATGAGCCTCAAGAAATGGGTGTCTTCCTTACCCTCGTGGCTGGCTCAGAACCAACCTCCATTTCCAGTTCTATCTAAGAGCTTCTATTTATTTCATACTCCTAGTGCATGAAACTATTCACCGGTTTCCCTAAACAGTGAAAAATGGAATCTCCTCTGGAAAACAATTGGGAGTAAAGGGGAAGGTGAGTAGCCATGGAGAGAGAATGACTAGAACTCCAGCTCAGAAAAAATCATGCGCGCTTACAAACTGGAAGGCTTCATCTACTATCATGAGGAAGAAACTACTTAGGAGGGGTTTTGCAAAAGTGTAAAAAGAGGTATTAAATATCTAGCACTGCTCCTGACATAAAGTAGACCTCTGTTCATTATGATTTTTGCCAACTGTATGTCTCCTTACTTTATGTGTTCTCTCAGATGGAAAAGTTTATTCTATTAAAAATAACAATGAAGACTCAGTTCAAATAGCCTTCCTGGAAACCACTCTCATTTCTCTGTTTTTAGAGTTGGCTATTATTTTGTCTGGCTTTTAGAGGCTCTTTATTTGCTATTTGCAGTTGTGCTTTAGCACTTGTTACACTCTATATTGGATTTTATTTTTTTAAAGGTTTTATGTATTTATTTTTAGAGGGGAAGGGAGGGAGAAAGAGAGGGAGAGAAACATCGATGTGCAAGAGAGACATCGATTGGTTGCCTCTCACATGGCCCCTATCTGGGGACCTGGCCCAAAACCCAGGCACGTCCCCTGATTGGGATTCAAACCAGGGACCTTTTGACTTGCAAGCCAGCACTCAACCCACTGAGCCACACTAGCCAGGGCTTAGTTTATTTTAAGGAAAACTGAAAGAGGTGAATTATGACTAAGAGAATAAAATGCGTATGTGGAGAGAAGAATGGAACATATAGAGTTTAGCAAAATGAAAGAATTGAAATGCTAGTTGTGGTTTGCATGATCATGGGGGTAGAGGACAGCAAAGGGAAGAGAAAGAAGCCCTTTACCTGACCTTCATAAAAGGCATTATGGAAAACAGTGTCTCTGTTGTTTATTTATACAAAGTCAAGTACACAGTGAAAAATTACTAGACGTGACAAGAGGCAAGACCATATATATGATCAGTAATCAAGAATTTAAAAAAATATAGGGCACAGCAGGAGATCCCTAGATAATCTACATTTCGAAATTAGTAGACCAACATTTGAACATAACTATGATTAATTTGTTGAAGGAAAATATGGACAAAACTCTCATGAACTCAGGAGAATTTCACCAGAGAATGACACATAAATAAGAAAAAGATGCACATTCTGGAAATGAAAAGTAAAATATCTGAAACCAAAAACTCAGTCTGAACATATGTAACATTGTAACACAGGAATAGTGACTGGAAGATAAGTAAGAAACAGAAGACAAAAGCAACACTAAGAAAGAGAAAAGAAATGGAAACAAATTAGGAACATGATAACATACACATCCACACAAAGAGTTTAAGATGCACATCATCAGGCACCAGAAGTGACAAAGAATATGGGGTAGATGTAAATCATGACAGATGATGCCTAAGAATTTCCCAAAACTCATGAAAAATATCAACAAACACATTCAAGAATTTCAGTAGAGTGTATCAGAGATAAACAGAAAATCAGAGATGCATAAAGGTTTGTTTTCTTAGAAATGATCCCGAAAGGATAATTTGTAAGAGAAAAAAATCAATAAATTTCATCAGAATTGGAAATATTTGTTTTGGGAAAGACTCTGTTAAGAGTATAAAAGACCAGCTTATGGACCAGGAGAAAATGTGTGCAAACTATATACCTGTCAAAAGACTCCTAATTAGAATATGTGAAGAACTCTCAAAACTCAACGGTAAAAATGCATATAAAAATAATACACAAATAATTAGAAAATACACAAAGCACACTACTTGATATTTTATGACAGAAGAAACATTGCTGGCAAACAAGCATGTGAAAATATGTTCAACATCACTTGCCATTAGGAAAATGCTAATTAAAATCAAAGGAGATATCACTGCACATTTATATAAAAGAGCTAAAATTTAAAATAGGAATCATGCCAAATGCTGACAAGAGTGCAGAGAAACGAGATCTCATACGTTGTTGGTGGGAATGTAAATAGTACAACCCCTGTGGGAAACAGATTAAGAAACTGAACATACACTTCCCTTGCGATGTAGCAATCACGCTTCTGGACAGTCATCCCAGAGACATGAAGCTGGTGGCAAAACATTTTCCAATCCCTTTTTCTGACTTCGACTTTTCCTGACTGACTCCCTCTTATAAACCCCTTGTGATTACGTTGGACTCACCCAGATAATCCAGGAGGATCTCCCCATCTTCAGATCCTTATTTAATCACATCTGCAAAGTCCTTTTTGTTCTAGAAGGCAACATATTCACAGGTTCCAGGGATTAGGATGTGGGCACCTGTGAGGCCATTCTGTCGACTATGTTTATTATTGGGCTTCATCCTCACAGGCAGGACACTAGAGTTGGCACCCTGCCTTTTGGTTTGGAGACATCGGCACACAGGAAGACCACAGCACTTCTGAAAATTTCACTATGGTAGCAGTTCCCTCAGTTTTCATGGGAATAATGTTTCCCCATTGGTAAGACCATATTGTCTTACTGAAGTACAAGGAGTTTGCAGTTTCCAGGTCGTAAGTCCTCTCGGCGTGAGGCCATCCATACAGTGAGTCACCAGGAAGTCCTGTTAGGTGGTAAGACAATCGAGGATCCTGTAGTCTAAACTGTGTGAGGCAGCTTGAGGGCTGACACAGCCCTGAGGGAACCTGGTAAAGATGTGCTCTATTGGTGTTATCTGCTCAACGAAATGGATTTTGGAACAAAATTTTGCACCATAGGTACATGCCAGAATCCAGAAACTGGATTAATTCTTACCATGAGAAGACTACAACATTCAGATCAATTGCAGCTAAAATTGCCACTGGATTAAGTTGACAATGATCCATTTCATTCACTAGACTCATTTGTCTCATGCACAGGCCAAACAGAAAATGTAAATAAGGCCCCACACTTCTTTCAAGTCTTTAACGGAAGCACTAACCTCTGAATTCTCTCAGAGCGTGGCGTCGATTTGGATAACTGCGCTGTTGGAAATGAACAATTCCCAGCACGCTCACTTGCCCTTCCTACCATGATGGCTGTTGCTCTGTGAGTCGGGGAAGCAACGTGGAGGTCATTTCGGGGGTTGAGTACGTGTGGTTGATAAATCAAGAATCAGGGAAAATGAGTACAGATTGAGTTTGCAGACGCCCTGAACCTCTGTAAGATAAACTTGGACAAAAACAATATCATTCAACTAGCACAAATTTCCACACTTAATGGTTGACCATGTAGTCAGAGTCCCCAGGGAGATAAAAGTTCAGCTCAGAGCTAGGATACAATAATCCTAGGAAAGGGAAATTCCTTTCCCAAGTGCTGGTACCCAGAACTGTCTGGAAATATCTTTCTCACTGTAGAAAAATAGGACAGATAGTGAGAGTAGGGGTTTGTGATACGATCGCAGGATTCGTCCGGAGAGCATACAGCTTCCCATCCTTCAAATGGTTCTGGGCCTCGGGCAGTGGCTACTGGGAACGTGGGGGAGCGTCCCTGACCCCCTCGTGAAGACTCAAATCAGCTCTCTGGTTGTCAGCCTGAGAGTCAGCCTGAGGGTAAAATCTAGGTTTTACAGAATAGGAGCTTTATGCCCATCACGCCAGTCTTAGGGGCCTACAATCAACTAGCTACTGTTTTCAACCCATTTGATAAAACCATTCTGATCACCACAGCAATGCACCTGACTGACATCTTGTCATCTGGACGGCAGACTTTGTGAGAGTCCGAGTGTCCTGCTGCAATTAGGAGTCCACCTCAATGCCAACTTCTTCTTTCATCCTTAGATTACAAAGAACAGACATGGCACTTTTCCCAGAACACTCATTAATTTCATCAACATTCGAGGGGGGACCCAAAAACCCCACAACTACCTTCTGGAGGGCAGGTCTTCACCACTAGGTGAGTGTTCTAGGAACCCGTCTGTATCAGTGCACCAGCTGGCTTTGTTGTGAGAGGCTACATTCGGCTTCAGTGAAGTTTTTTGAAGGCTCTTTCAACACCTTTGCCCATTTGATGATGGGCGATTTATGAGCCCACTTGTCCACTCCTCACTCAGTGTTTCGCAGTTTTTGACCAAAAAATGGCAAGACCCCTGTGCCCCACCCTCCTTATTCACCTGATCTCACCTTGAGCAACTTTTTTGTTTCTGTGAATGAGAAAAGTCCTCACAGGAAATTCAAGTCCATTATGACAGTAACTCAGAGTTAGCATCAAGCCCCAGATTAAGGGGCTCAGTCTCACAAGGTTGCCCCCACTTCAAACACAAATTGCAAGTCCTGGGCCTTCTGTCTGTCTGACTGACTGGCTATGAATCAGGGTTCCCCTGCCCTGCTCTCAGGTTTGATAATTTGCTGGGACATCTCACAGAACTCAGGAAAGCAGCTCGGTGACTCTTACTGGTTCATTGCAAAGAACACAACTTGGAAAGAGCCATGTGGCAGACCCGCACAGAGCGCACAGAGCGAGGAGTTGGGGGTGGGGAGCTTTCATACCTTCTCCCAGCACCTCCAACCCAGAGGCTCTCCAAATGCCAGTCGTCAGGCTTGATGGGCTAAATAATTAGCCACTGGTGATTAACTTAGTGTGCAGCCCTTCTCGCCCTCCCTGGTCAGGATGTGGGGCTGGAACTTTTAACATTTCCATCCTGAAGTGGTGCCTCCTGCCAGCAGCCCCATCCCGAGGCCATCTAGGGCCCGCCCAGAGCGACCTCGTTAGCGTAAACTGAGGCGTGGTTGTGAAATGTTTATTATGACTAACGGAAGACTGCAATCCCATCACTCAGAAAACTCCTAGGGTTTTGGAAGTTCTTGTGTCAGGAACCAGGGGTTATAGCACAATATCCTAAGGGCTATACATTTATTTACACTATAATTCAGAGACCCGCAGCATCGTACCCTGCAACTTATTTTTCGTATGCAACCCTAAAACGACAAGAAATTAAAAAAATACTCGCTTACGACAGATTTTTGAAACCTCCTGGTCCACTGGCCATGACGTGAGCTACCCTGCGTTTCGTCAAGCGCCCCGGGATGGTTAGAGCAGCGCCCGCACCACAGGCCTCCTCCTCTCTGCCTGACCCACGGCGACAAGCCTGGACCCACCGCTGCGTTCCACGTGCCACAGGAGGGCTTTCAGCTCGCGTCTTTCTCCCCCGAAGACCACAGACTACCCATTTCCCGTCCCTGACGCTTCCCAGTCACTCCAGGCAAAGGGACCAAGTAACCAAGACCAGGTCGCCGCGTCCCCGAGGTCAGACCCCTGCGGCCGTTCCCGGTACGAAGCACCACAGCCAACGCTCCCCAGTGGCCAGCGACGCAGCCCTTTTAGTTCGCAGTTCACGGCAGAAGCAGAGGAGTTAGCAGGACGTCCCCGAACGCTCAGCAGCCCGTGAGCTGTTTCCTGCTGAGCTGCCAGAAGCAGCTCCCAGGGCCGCAGGCCCAGCGCGCAGGCTCGCTGCCCCCGCGGACGTCAGGAAGGTTCTGGGGCCAAGAGCAGCGGCCCCCGCCCCTGGAACCCCTGGAGCCCAGCCTGTCGACTGTAGCTGGGACACTGCTCTTGTCACTTCCAGCCCCGCGGACTTGTATTACCTACAGGCGCAGATCCAGGCTTGGGGAGGCCTGAAGCCTGTACCGTCTTGGACGGTCTCCTTGATAAAATAAATACAAAATTACCAATCGAAAGTAGGTAGAAGAATCGCTATTTTCTTAGAATTAGAAAAGAGATCACACAAATTACATATGTCTAAAAGGGGGCAATTAGGTGTCAACACAACATAGGAAACATTCAAACCTGTAGAGAAGTTTTGGTGAGTTTATTTGAGCCAAACCGACGACAATCGCGAGGAAGCAGCATCTCAACGGACTGAGAAATGCTCGGGGGGTTGGCAGTGTAGCGCCTTAATTTATACATTAGATCCGAGGAGGAGCCATGCGGGCGGGTACATGAAGTCCACTGGTGACGGGACAGGGAGGAGGGAGAAAGTGAAGCCAGGTAAGCTCCGGGACTGGGTGAAAGGTACAACGATGGACACAAGCTTCTTTACACAGGCGGGTGAGGGATAGTTAACAGTCAACAATGAACTTGATGATGACAATGAGGGGATTGTGGTCTCAGCTTGTGCCCCAAGGGGTTTGGGAAAAAGGGAAGTTACCTGGACATCCCAAAGGCCTGTTATCCTAGATGCAAAAAAGACCCTAGACAGGCTCCGTGAAGGTCAGGATGGACCTTTACTAGGGAAACTACTGGTCTAGAACAGGACTGCCCGCCATGAAGGGCTTTAATTAATAAGTTGTCGTTTTAGACCATCCATGGGGTTACTTTAGGTGTCTGAGATTGTAAGGCTGCCTCTCAGGCTCCTCTGAGCTTGTCGGGTGAATGAATATGTGGCCCCTTTTCTTCCGAAAGGTGAGAGAACAGTGCCAGGAACTGTCCTTGTTTGGAGCAAGGTTTAGCATTCACTTTGATTTCTTAGACTACAGCTGCTCTTGGAACTCTAATACCGGAGCTCCCGTTGGACTCCAGTGCACTTTGAATGTGTTCCTACCGCGACCCCCATTTACTCCTAGGTAAGCCACGATCTCCAGCCTTGGTCTGGTCACATCTGGTCACAGAGAACGCAGCTGGTCTGCCTGCCTGACTAAGCAGAGTTTGGTTCCAATATTCACTACATTTTCCGTTAAAAGTCAGATGGTCAGAGAATAACATATCAAATAAGGTTCTCACAGCAAAAGAAGGGAGCTATGCTAATAAGCAAATTTCTAAGAAATAAGTCCTAATCGTAAGAAGGGAGGCAAGTAACCCTGGGTAATAATACCCAGAAAATAGTAACAAAGATTACTTTTGCACTTCCACGTTACATAACCAGTATTAACCTAAAAATTAAAAGCCAATGTAAGAAGCAATGAACTTTTATTTAAAGTCACTGAGTTGCTATCTGGGGAACAGACTCAGGCAGAAACCCAAACTGGGTTCTAACTGCAGAGTTTTTAAGAGAAGGGGAAGGGCAATAGCTACATAAATAGAAGAAAGGAATTTCCACTGGTGCCAGCAACCTCCTAAGTCACTCTTCAGCTGTGCATGCTTCTCACTGATTCTAAAGTGTCCACAGTCGTCAGTCCTTGTCGTCAGAAGCTCTGATGTCCTGTTAGTTTTACAGTTGTTTGTAAGACAATGTTGATTTGGCCCAAACTAAAGGTTATTTTCCCAGTTCAAACGTTCCAGAGGTTCAAGGACCAAGGCATTTAATTTTCACCTTTCTAAGTCTGCTTCCCTCTGTGCAGTCTGTGGAGAGGATGAGTGGCTATCTCAAAGGGCGCTTATGAGAACGGAATGAAATGGTCCTTTCACAGGACTGAGCGTGCATCCGGGTAACAACAACAAACACGGCAGATCCTTCTTTACTCTCAGGACCGGGATAAGTGGGCACTACTTGGCAGTTTCCAAGTTTAAGGACTTCTGAACCAATTTCAACTTGCACACACTTGATCCATTGTGCAAAATAAATATCTTCCTTCATTTATATTTTTGTTTAGTCTTTCGTTTACTTCCTTTTTAAGCTGCGATTTTGTTCATGTAAATTACAACCTATTAAAAATATTGTTAAAAAATTTCACACACTAGTACAATTGTCCTCTAACCATTCCTACCCTTACTCTCATTTTCTATCTCGATGTAACTAACCACTGCTATTAATTTATTTAAATTTTTTTTTAATGTACAGCAAGTCTTAATTTGTTTTTTTCCCAGTTTTTCTTCATGCCCCTTCCTTCTCTAGATATTACCCTTTGTACCTCTCCAGTTATTCATGTTACTTACCTAACAAGTTGTCGGAGAAATACACTTTTCTCTACCCTCGAGTTTCCTCCAACTAGTCTAATACTCAAATAGACATGAGGCAAATTAGGAAGAAGTAATAACCAGACATTATACATGTGTGAGAACCCTGCACACATGAGAGAGTCAGAGACCCCACATGCAGAAAAGGTTCAGAGACCAAGAGGGAAAATGGGGATGAAACACATCCCAAGCTGAGGATGCAATGAGGAGCCTAGGGGGCTTCGAAGGGTCCTTGCAGACTGCACTGGGAGTAGGTGTAGCCTTCAGAAAGCCCCCACCGTGTCTCCCCCAGAAAGTCTGTAACACTGAACACCCACCGGAAATCTGTGAGTGGCCTTGTCCTTCATTCTCATTGGCAATGGACTTCAATTCTCCTTTTGTTTCCAGTCTGGTGAGTATGAAGAGCTTTGTCATCGGTACTTTAACCTATCCTTCTCTGTTTGAGAATTTTGTCAAATTTTCTATAGCTACTGATCGTTTGGATTTTCTGCTCTATGAAATTGACTATTCTTATAATTTGTCATTTTCCTATGGGACTGTTTGTAGTTTTCTTTTTTCAAATATGTTAAAGGCTCTTTTCCCCTATTTAATAGATCCTAATCTTTTTCAGAATTGAAAATGTCTTTCTTCATCTGGAAAAGAAAAAAATTTGTCCCAGTCAGGGCACATGCCTGGGTTGCAGGCCAGTTCCCAGCAGGGGATGCACAAGAGGCAACCATACATTGATATTTCTCTCCCTCTGTCCTTCCCCTCCCCTCTAAAGATAAATAAATAAAATATTTTTTAAAAGAAAATAATTAAAACCTATATATTATAGCACATGAAAACTAAATATCTAGTCTGGCTGGATTAAATAATGTAATACACGTATTTTTTAATATTAGAAGACAAACTATATAATCCTCAGTCGAAGAACTTAGTAACCAAGTCTAGAAATTAAAAAATCCATGAAAGAAGAGGTAGATAAGTAACTGTATATTAATTTTTAAAGACTGCTTCATGGAAAATTTATAATAAACCAACTTAAAAAACAATTTTTCTTAAGATAAATTATATAAAGGTCTATTTTCTGACATAGACTTGGTAAAATGACCTCAGGTGGTTGCTTAGAGAATTTACAAATGGAAGAAAAATTTTTTCCTGATAGAAATAATTACAGGGTGTTAGAGAATTCAATGAGTAGTTAAAAAAAAAATAAACAAAGCAAAAACAAAACTAAACCCAATTCCATAGCACAAAATGCAAACTTTCTTTGCTAAGATATTTTGTCCCCATTGTCATTCCTTTTTATATTGGTGATAATTTTTTAATTCAAAAGTAAATTTATATTCATTAATATTTTATTAATACTACATAATCATATTGCCAAATAGAATGATTAATTATTAATAATTATTTCATAACCCAACATCAATAATATGAGCCCAGATGATATAATGTACATAAAATTGGAATTGACAATGTTAATCATTAGAACTCAATTGTAACTAATGTTTAATATTTTTGTCAATTATTCTATCATTAAAATTGTAATTGTTGCCCTGGCTGGTGTAGCTCAGTGGATTGAGCGCGGGCCTGCGAACCAAAGGATCGCGGTTTGATTCCCAGTCAAGGGCACATGCCTGGGTTGCGGGCCAGTTCCCAGCAGGGGACACAAGAGAGGCAACCATATATTGATATTTCTCTCCCTCTCTCCTTCCCTTCCCCTCTAAAGATAAATAAATAAAATCTTAAAAAAATACATTTAAATTTACCCCTCTAGGCCTTACAACGAAGGGAGGATTTAGGCCCAGAAGAAGTTTGCTAAGCAAGTCAATGGCCACAAGGACGCAGCTCACAGCTGCCCTGCTGCTCTCCCATTGGGTGTGTGGTTAATTCCCATAAACTGCAGGGAAGCACTTTGCAACTCAGTGTTTGAGACTTCTGCCTGAGGCTAAACACCAATAATAATAGAGAAAAAACACTGTACTGTTATCCATTTGGCAAAACTGGTTGAGTTCCATAAAATCTCAACAGGGACCATACTGATAATAAAACATGTAGATTATTGGCCTCAGGTCTAGGATTAACATTTTAAGAAAAACCTTATAAAACTAAAATGCTCCTACAGGATAATGACGGGAGAAGTGAAGAGTCAGAACATCATGACTCTTGGAGGATTATTGAAAGCATAGATTTGTTTAACATGGACTAGAAAATAGTTCATCAAGCATCATGCAAGAATTCTCATTACGTTTTTAAAGGGCCCTCAAGCATAACTTCCATAATTTTAGAATTCTCTACTAATGGGTAAAAATAAAGCAGATTTTAGCATGATATAAGAAAGGATTCATCACAAATTTGAGCATTTCTGGCAACTGGGAAAATAGAAATCTCTGTAAAACAGAGTTTAATTAAATAATCTGCATAATGCTTTTCCTCTTTAAATTCTGTGGTATGACAGAATTAAATGTGAAATCACATTTGTCGTAACCATTTCCGTTAATGACCAAAAAAACAAAAGCAGACACGGAGAAAAGGATAGCCATGGCCCAGCCTTTGGGGGAAAAGCCAGGTGGAAGAAGCTGAGTTGATTGTCGTGGCCTCTCAGGAAAAAGCTGGGTGGGCGATGCTCGCACTCAACATCCGGAAGCTAACACTGGGAAACGGGGTAGCTTGACTGGGCAACTATTTCTGTGGAGATATGATTTTCAGAAACCGGAGGAAAACTGGAGCACAGGACCTGTGAGATCGCTTCTAGGCCAGGAAGTCTCACCTTCTTCTGCGTGTCTGTTGCAGTGCACGTTTTCTGAGTGCATCCCACTAGGCGGAAGGTACATTAGCATGCTCACATAGAGTCCTGCGTTTACACGCGCGATGAAACAATGCTGATACCACCAGACTATCCCTTATCTCTGTGTGATAAGATTACACCGGCCTTTCGTTTACTTCAGTGAACATTTTTGTATTTTTTCCCAGTTTCCACAGACAACATGCCTTTGAAAAAGGAGTCGACTGCTTGAGAGAGACCTGCTCCCCGGTGCCAGCACTTGGTCTCTCACTAGTTGTGTGACGCATGGAAATGATCCAACCTGTCCATACTCGATTTAAGAAACTTTCTTTGAATTATCTAATACATTATGTCATTGATAGAAAAATTTCATTCTTTGAAAGGGGCGGGGCCTCCACATAGCGGGGTGTCCTCTGAACCTGAGGTAAGAAGGGGTGTTCCCGAAGGGAGAGGAAGTATTATGAAGTTGTATTTGTAAAGAACGAAAAACCCGCTAAACGTCTTTTGAAAAGATTAAAATAAATGACTACTTCAAGAAAAATAGCAGCAGAAAAAGACGTTCTTAAGGTCAACAATAGCAGCTCAATAGCCGCGCATTGGTGGTTCAGTGGTAGAATTCTCGCCTGCCACGCGGGAGGCCCGGGTTCGATTCCCGGCCAATGCATCTGTCTTTTCTTCTTTCATTCGTTTTCAAAATTTCTCCAACTACGTTGAAATGCTCCAGTTCTGAGGTCGGGTACGTTGCACCCTGGAATTTTGGGTTCTTGCCACATTCTGACTACACGGCTGCGGTCCTTTCTGCTAGGAGAGGGGCAGGCTGGAGCTGGGCTGTTTTCTAACAGAAATATCGTTTTTCGCGTTCGGAATATTTGGACTCAGTGTACTGTGGAGTGATTGTTTTGTTTGAAGTACGAATGGAATTAACAAATGATTTTCAAAAAAATCATTTTCTGATGTACAACCTTTAATGCAAAAGATATAGGGAGCTAAAATACCAACAACTCCCACAGCCAGCAGAGTGGCGCAGCGGAAGCGTGCTGGGCCCATAACCCAGAGGTCGATGGATCGAAACCATCCTCTGCTAGGTGGTCAATCTCTTTTCTTTAAACCCCCAAAACTTGGGAAACGTTTGCAGCAGCAGCGCGCGCGCGTCTTTTCCCAACTGGGATGTCTGTACCTAACGAAATTTTGGACAACTGTAGGGGAAATATTCTCAGCCTAGGAAAATTTTGACACATAAAAAATACAAATCTGGTGGGTTCTAATCAACAAATGGCATATTTACCCTCTCTGAGAGCAGAGAATATTAATCCATCAGCTGGAACTTGCGCATCTCCACTTACATTCTTGTCTACAATATGGTGGTAAGTTTAGAATTTCAAAGGACCATGTATACCTATTGTCAGGGTTAGAGATTCAGTTAAAGGGAGTTGGGAGTACTTAAAATAATCATTCTCCCAATAACCCCAAACATTTCCTGTTTTTCTCTTTAGCACTTTCCATTGTGTAGTATATTATATATTTTATTTATTTGTTCAGTATTTTCTTCCTGTGGATTGCAAATTGACAAGAAAAGAGTTTTTTGTCTCTTTTCCCACTGTGGTTGCTGTAGTACCTAGAACACAGCCTGGAACATCTCCGTCGCTGGTGATTTGGTAAATATCGTACGTTAAAAGCCACAATTTTTAACACAGCAAACACCAATATTTGACATTAGTCTTCACCTTTCTCTTTTACCTTTTAAAAAAATCACAAATGAGTACAAAAATGACAACACAGAATGGATCTACTATTTAATATTAGGGCATATTAATTATAAATCTCCTTTATATTTAAAGAAAAAACCCACATAAAATCAAAGTAATTTTCAACAGCATCCTCAATCCTAATATACCCTCACATAAATCTCCTTTATATTTAAAGAAAAAAAACCACATAAAATCAAAGTATTTTTCAACAGCATCCTCAATCCTAATATCCCCTTTGTGAGGGCAACTCTATCATGAATTGGATATGCATCTCTCCTATTTCTTTTTTCTTAACGAATAATTTTTCTTTGCAAAGAGTCTGGTAACAGCTCATACTAGGTTTTCATATAAATACTACAATGCTTATTTTATTTATTTATTTAGATTTTATTTATTTATCTTTAGAGGAGAAGGGAAGGAGAGAGGGAGAGAAATATTAATGTATGGTTACCTCCCGATCGTCCCCTGCTGGGAACTAGCCCAGCAACCCAGGCATGCACCCTGACTGGTAATCGAACAGCGATCCTTTGGTTCCGCAGGCCTGTGCTCAACCCACTGAGCCACACCAGCCAGGGCTAAATACTACCATGCTTATTTTAAAAAGCATTCGCTTTATGACTATCCACACAAAAAGCCTTTCTTCATAATACCCCTTGGTATTATACCTAGTTCTCTGTGTTAATCTGCGTCCAAACACACAAGTATAGCCAATGTCTGGAATGGGCAGCTAAAGGGCTATATTTGATTTTCACTTGTTTTCAAATTGAAGGCAACATCTTTATCCACTTGGCAACAGGTTTTAGAAATCCTGTCATTAAAGTTCTTTCACTGACTATAATCTTTTCAATGTGAAATTCCTGTCACAGTAAAGAACCATAGTTCTCAGCTTAGGTGCTTGGTAAGGTCTCATTCCACTGTCACTCTGGCCTACATATGTGTCCCTTGCAAATACGATTTCCATCTGAGATGAATTTTAGAACACTGTTCTAAGTAATAAGCCTTCTAATCTCACAAATCACCAGAGGCACATGTGACTCTCTGAAAGAAAAAAATTGCCAAAAAAGGTAAAACATTACTTGCTGTTTTCTCCTGGGTTCTGTTTCAGAAATGGATATTCAGTTTGTGTTGGGAGATTATCACCATAGACTGAGCATCTCCTCAAAAGGGTAAAGTCAGTTTACCTCCTAATCTTTTACAACGCACTCATTTTTCTCTCGATGTGAAGAGTTTCTTATTAACATGCATAAAAATAAAAAGAGAACTGCTATATTGAGGCTGTCATTTTAAAAAGAACCAGAGACTGAGGCTTCAAAGCACTCTGTACAGTAAAATAGCCCCCTCCCCTCAACTGTGGTTTCTCGTTTTGAGGTTTTGGTTACCTGTGGACAAACAGGTTTCGAAAATATTAAATGAAAAATTTCAGAAATAAATAATTCAATTAACCATGCATAATTTTTAAACTGTGAGCTGCTCTGAGTAGCATGATGAACTCTCTTGCTGTCTGCTTGGTCCTAGTGGGGCAGTGAATCATCCCTTTGTCCAACATATCCAGGCCTGATGCTCTTTGCTCACTAGTCTCTTGTAACCATCTGGGTTAATGGTATCATGGTGCTTGTGTTCAAGTGACCCTTATTTTACTTAATAATTGCCCCAAATTGCAAGAGCAGAGGTACTGGCAATTCAGATATGCCAAAGAGAAGCTGTAAAATGCTTCCTTAAGTGAAAAGAAGTAAATTCTTGTCTTAATAAGGAAAGAAAAATTGTATGCTGAAGTTGCTAAGATCTACAGTAAGAATAAATTCCTGCCAGTGAAATTGTGAAGAAGGAAAGAGAACTCTGTGCTACTTTGCTCTTGCACCTCAAATTGCAAAAGGTTCAGCCACCGTGTGTATTAAGTGCCCAGATAAGAAGAAAAAGGCATTAATTTGCAGTGGGAGGCATGAACAGCAAATATGCTCTGATTGGCCACAATGTCTTGCACCAGAAAGCATTGAGCCTCTGCGAGAAGACTTCAGCAAAGGATCTCTGAAACAACTGACTTCATTCACATAACTTCTATTATACCGGTATAATTGTTCTATTTCATTATCATTGTTATTAATATGTTACCGTGCCTAGATGATAAATTAAACTTTACCACATGTGTGTATAGGAAAAAATGGTACATGGAGGGTTCAGTACTACCTATGGTTTCAGGCATCCCCTGGAAGTCTTGGAACGTGTCCTTCTGGAAAAAGGGGGGACTTGCATTGTTTTTTCTACGATTGAAACAAAGCTTTGTTATACGTAACATTGTTAGCAATAGCTTCAAGTGACCCACACGATTTATTTTTAGACACAGATTATTTCTGTGGGAAGGGGTATCGGGGATCACTTTTAGTTGCCCAAAGGCCGGGAATATAAGACAATGCGGTGAATGATACGGAACAGGGTGGCAGTGGCAGCCAGGATTCCTCAAATATAAATATGAGTCTCTCCAATTACAGTCTTCATTTAACAGCTTTGGATGCTCACTAAAGAGATCTCCAAACTTCAGAATTTTCCCCAAGAGGCCTAGAAACTCCTTGTGTGGGGCGATATTCCTCTGACAGAAAGCTGAGGGTCTACTGATGAGGTTGGGAGGAGGAAAACAGGACTGAGACCAGTTTACCTGTCCCCCACCTCCCTCCTCACACTCCTCAGCTGAAACCATTGCATTTTATTAATATCTATGTCCCATGGTGGGCAGGAGTGTAATGGCCACCGTGAGGAGAAAGTCCAAGCAGGCAACTCCGTAGAATGTAACAGAATTTATTATAGGTAATTTACTTAGGGGAAGATTTACTTGGGACTTCTCCGGCAGCATTTCTCCTCGTGGACTCTTAAATTCCAACTGGAGTGCCGCCCACCGAGTCCCGGCTTCCCTGCCTCCCCACCTACTCATCCTGATAAAACAGGAAGACAGCGGCTCTCCAGTTTGCTGGGTTCTTTACTCAACATTTTAGGTTTGGGGAGCCTCCTACCTGTCAAGTTCAGTTTATGGCTCTGGCTGCGGACACCGGTGATTACCGCACAAAGCGCAGGGGCGACGATTCACTTTCCAGAGAGTATCTACGGAAAGCATTTGGGATAAGTCATCTAGCGAATTGGAGCCCTGGCGGGCTTTTCCAATAGTTACGCTGCCCAATTAGAAATGGGGCTGTTACTGGCACTGATTGTGCAAACAAAAGAGAAATCCATCGTGGCAGAAGGGAAAGACTCTTTCCAAAGGCCTTAAAGAACCCATAATAAACTAGTATACACTGCGCCCCATGCTTATGCCAAAATGCCTACAGAGATAGTTTTTAAACATTTGGTCCTTATTTCCAGGTATTTTCCTTTCCAAACC
>PVKM010010405.1:0-34980 GCA_004027735.1 Carollia perspicillata
TCTCAAGGAGGATATGAGTCAACAAAAGGAGTCTAGAATCCTGCTGGGAAGACCAGCATGAACCAAAACATAGTCCTACACATTAAATGCCAAGACCAGCAATGATTAATTAAACAATAGTTCAAAGCCACAATTTTTGAACTTTGATCTAAGGTCAGAGTGGGACAGAAGGTTGAAAAACATGGAGCTTCCAAACTTATGATCCGGATCCTTAATTTGTCCCTGACTTGAGAACATTTTGCTTTCCACCTCCAATTGCCCGGGCTTGGCTGAGCCTATAGATCAGGGTTAGCGAGCTCTAGCTGTGAGACCTGGATGACTGCCGAAGAGAGAATAGGACTGGCTGGGATTATGAGCTATAAAAGGATTCTCAGCCAGATGCTCTTTAACCTCCCTCAATGCATTCTTTAACTTTCATGGAGGCAATTCATCTGGATTCAATGGTTTATTGGTCCCTAATGGTTTCATAGGGTTAACTGTCTTCTTCAAAGTAAATAAAAAGCCTTTAACGTCTTTTGCAGAAGAGAAAGTGATTCTGAATTTCCAGGTGTGACCTTTAGTTTGTTCTCCCTCCCTCCCTCCCTGCTTCCTCCTCCACTGTCTTGCAATTCTATAGCCAAACTCCTCAATGGCACGATCTCTCTGTATGAGAAATCCTGGATTTTATGGTCTCTCAGCAGCCATGGGATATTTGATTTGAAGGCTTCTAGGAGGACATTTAGATGGTTAACATTGTAATTGCAACTATGTACCACTTTTGTTTAAGTTGTATTTTTCTGGAAAGTATTATTAATATTTTATTATTTCATTTCTTCCTCCCTTTGCTTGATACTTAGTAAAATAGCTACACTGTTGTGGAAGAACTCTTAGAGAGTAAACATGCTTCATCAGAGACTTTAGCTTTTGTGGGGTCAAGGAACACTTTCGGAACCTGGTCCTTTTCCTCTCAAAACTGCATATAGGGACACCAAATTTATATCCATTTTCAGAAGTTTCAAACTATCCCTGATAAAGATCCATGGACATCATATTAAGGATCTCTGCCTGGGCCAGACATGTCTAATGAAAACGGTGAAGCCAGAACCGACGAAGGTTAAAGGGTTTGAAGACCTTGAACCTTGAGCTGCTCTTCCTCTGGGGCTCCCATGTTACCCTGAGCATTGTCTTGTCCCTCCTCCCACATGATATTGGCCCTTTCCCTTACTGGAGGGCAAGCATCTTGAGACCAAAATCCACATCCCGATTATTGTTATAGCTCTAGCACATATGAGGCCCAGCACACGGAAGGCTTGAAAAGTGAGAAACAAGGCCATATTCAATGATCCATAAGTAAGAACTCAGAATGCTGTGCTTTCTAACCATTGGGAGTTATTACTTCCTTGTGTTGCCACCATCATAGGCAGGTTGTGGGGTCCCCTCTGAATCCCCCACTTTCTCAAAAACATTGTTAAAATGACTTAATATTCTGATTTTCAGGCTCTTTATCTTATAAGTAGGGATACTAGCATGTACTTGCATTGTTGCCATGAAAACAAAATGAATATGGTATGTAAAGCCCTATACATATGCTAATTACCTTTCTTATGACCTAGCAATTAAACATGGGATGCAGTGTATGTATGAGAGACTCGACTGTGTGCTCTGAGACCTCAAGCTTCAAGGTCTTGTGGATATAAACAGCCCTGAGATTGCAGAGAAATTGGAAAAAAAATCTATCTTCTAGGTGACTCTTGCAGGTTTCTGACACAAGCATCAAAACAAGCTAAGATTAGATTTAGGTCTCAGAGGCTCTGCCTTGTATCCCTCAGACTTTCTGTTGGCCAGAGTCCTCCTTCAGCTTTTTGTCACGACTGTCTCTGTATTTGTCCTGCTGCTTATAACCGTCGCTTCACTGATGTAAGCAGAAGAAAAACAACAATGAAAAGGGCTGACATTTACGTGGTGTTGAAAAAGTTTCCTATCTACTGAACTACTTTTTAAAAGACATCCTCTATCAAGCAGCGAGGAAATGAGGCAGCAGGAATAGCTATTAGGTTAGCTATGTGGGAGAGGGTAGCTTCTCTCATCCCTTCTCATCATATTAATTGATCTAAATGATAGCTTTTGCTCCCTCTCTACCATTCATCACAGACCTAGGGACTGGGAATGCTGAAACAGGGTGACAGCCAATCAGATACTTCTGCCTGTGGACTTCAGCAAGTGTGACTCATCAGCAACCAATTAGATGCCTTCAGTCCGGGAAAACTCTCCTCACCAGGGTAGAAACAAGCTCTGCATGCTGCTGACCTTTACATCAGCAACTTGTGTTTCTGATAAAGACGGTGAAAGGCCGGCACTGGCCTGGAAGCTCCACCCTGCCACATGAAAAGAATGACTTTGCTTTGCTTTTGTGCAAGGGGGCTAAGGTATTTGATGCTGTTGGTGCTTCAATCTCTTTGCCTCACAGGCAGCTCTGAGCTCTGTCTCAGAAATCCTAATTGCTCTTTGCAGGATAGATTTGTTGGCTGCCTCGTTCCCTGGGGAGCCCACAGCTATGGCACAGTGTTTAAAGCTGGGACTCGCTGTGCCTTTTAAGAGAGGTTTTCTCTGCTCATCCCATTTGAGATTGCACAGTCCCCATCAACTCTGTGGCCTGGGTTGAACGAGGTAACTGAGACTTTTGTATAAAGCACTGCCATCTTGGCCACTATCCTGGCATCTGTGGATCTGAGCTGCACTCCAATATTGTCTGCTTTTCTCTTCTGTATTTAACATTCTTCTGTGTGTGTGTGTGTGTGTGTGTGTGTGTGAGAGAGAGAGACAGAGAGAGAGAGAGAGACCGAACCCAAACGATCTGCATTTATTTCCTGGCCAGAGAATAAAAATCGGACCTCTTACTGAAGAATTTAATTCCTTCCAAGTTTCTTTTACACCTATTTCTTGACCCAGAGTTCCTTTTTTCAGCAGCCATGCATTTGAGTCCTAAAGCACAGTAGAATATTCAAAGACGAGCGTGGTTCACAGAATCCTAGAAGGTTTTACTGATGTCATGAAATCTGTCTCATTTTGAACTTTTCAGAACCAAAGGGATTCATTTCCAGATCAATCTCATAACTTACGGGAAAATGCCTTCAGTTGCAATGTTTTATAATGTCTTCCAATTTAGCCACCTCTCATCACAATAATAATCAGGCCTGTTACCATGACAAAAAGAGGGCAGAGGCTCTCTGGCACTCTTAGACACTTTGTACATATCCTCCCAAGCACAAGCAGGCCCTCAAACAATGCTTGTTTCTTAACTGATTGGTTTAATGTAAAATGATGACCTTTGCCCCATAAGTTAGATTATATACAGAAACAGAACCAACAGGATGCCTGTGCACGTGTGTGTAATTGGCTTTGAAGGAACTGGCTCGTGTAATTGCGGAGGAGTGGCAAGTCCAAAATCTGATGATGGACGCTGGCAGACTGGAGACCCAAGATGAGCCGATGTTACAGTTTAAGTTTAAAGGCTGCTGCTGCAGAATTTTCTCTTGTTCGAGGAAGGTCAGTTTTTTGTTCTAGTCAGGCCTCCAACTGAATGAATGAGGCCCGCCCATAGTTTTAAAAGATTTTATTTACTTATTTTCAGAGAAAGGAGAAGGGAAGGAGGAAGAGAGGGAGAGAAATATCGATGTGTGAGAGAAACATTGACTGGTTGCCTCTTGCTTGCCCCCAACTGAGGACCTGGCCCGCAACCCAGGCATGCGCCCTGACAGGGAATCGAACCAGTGACCTTTCAGTTTGCAGGCTTGTGTTCACTACACTGAGACATATCAGCCACCCATATTAAGGAGAGAAATTTGCTTCACTCAAAAGACAGCAACTTAAATGTTAATGTGATCCAAAAACAACCCTCACAGAAATATCCCAAATAATGTTTGACCTCATTATCGGGGCACTGGGGCCCAGCCAAGTTGACAAAAATTAACTATAACAGTCAACAATTTCAAATTTTCCATAAATGAGGAATTAGCTGGGCCCCATATATCTAGATATTCCACATAGTTTTCCCGTATTAGGTTCATATCTCTGTGAATTAGAAAATAGGGAAAGATGAGGCGAAGCAAAAGAATGGTAGGGAATAGAGGTAGACATCAGTTTTCCAACTTGAAACACCATAAACTACAACTTATACCATCATTTTATATTTCCCAGACTGCGATGATTACAGGTGGTTTATGGACAAAGGTTTTAAATTGTTGATTATTCATTTTAAGGGTTAGTAAAAAATATAACCAGCATGTCACAACTGTGACAACAGATATTATTTCTCTGGGTGAGGCTATGTATTAAAAAGTGTCCATTAAAATTATATTATATAAATAATAATACAGGAGGGACAAAAACCCCAAACATTCTACTGAACATTCAAAGATGAATTAAAACCAATCCTCAAACTCTGAAAAAAATATGAGGGGACACTTCCCAACATATTTTTAGCATCACCTCGATACTAAAACCAGATAAAAGATGGCACAATAAAAGTACAGGCCAATATCCCTCATTAATATAAATGCAAAATTCCTCAACAAATATTAGCAAACCGAATTCAACAATACATTAAAAGGATCATGCAACATGATCAAGTGAGATTTATTCCAGGGTTGCAAGAATGGTTCAACATCTGCAAATCAATTAACGTGATACATCCCATTAATAAAAAATAAATAAATAATCGCACGATCATCTCAATAGATGCAGAAAAAGCATTAGACAAAATTTAACAACCATTTATGACAAAACCTCCCAACAAAGTGAGTATAGAGGGCAAGAACCTCAATGTAATACAGGCCAAATATGACAAACCCACAGATAACATCATACTCAATGGTGAAAGCTCAAAGGTTTTCCTCTAATAGCAACATAATATCAGAAATCCTGTCCAAAGCATTTAGGTGAGAAGAATAAAAAGGCATTCAAATTGAAAGGAAGAACTAAAAACATCATTATTTGCAGATGACGTGACATTATATACAGAAAGCCCTAAAGACTCAACCAAAAATCTGTTAGAAATAATAAATGAGTACACTAAAGCTGCAGTTTATAAAATCACTACATAAAAATCTGTTTCATTTCTATACACTAATAATGAACTATCAAAAAGATAAATTAAGAAAACCATTCCATTTACGATTTCATCAAAAAGAATAAAATACCTACAAATAAATTCAAACAAGATGAAAGATTTATACACTGAAAACTATCTGACATTAATTAAAGAAATTGAAGAAGACTCAAATAAATGGAAAAATATTCCACACTCATATATTGAAAGAATTAATATTGTTAAAAATGCCCATAGTATCCAAAGCTATCTACTCCCAATCATAATTCCAATGGAACTTTTCATATAAAGAGAAAAAAAATCCTAAAATTCGTATGGAATCCACAAAAGACTCTGAATCGCCAATGCAGTCTTGAGAAAGAAGAACAAAGCTGTAGGCATCATGCTCCTTGATTTCAAGCTATCACAAAGCTCTAGCAATCATAGTACAGCAGAGGGAATACAATCTATAACATCATAATAATTATGTATGGTGCCAGGTGGGTACTGGAAATATGGCAGGGAACATTTTGTAAAGTATATGATTGTCTAACCCCTATTCTGTACACCTGAAATTAATACAAAATATTGACTGTAAACTGTGATTGAAGGAAAAATAAAAAGGCAGTTGGAGGGACTGAGCAAAAAAGAAAAAATTAAAAGTTAAAAAAGAAATAGTACGGTATTGTCATAAAAACAAGCACATAGATTATTGGAACAGAATGGTGAGCCCAGAAACAAACACATGCATATATGGTTAATTAATTTATGACAAACGAGGCAAGAACATACAATGAGGAAAGGAAATTCTCTTCAATAAGTGATGTTAGGAAAACTGGACGGCCACATGCAAAAGAATGACAGTAGACCACTCTTACCCAACACACAAAAATTGACTCAAAATGGATTAAACACTTGAACACAAGACCAGAAACTACAGAACAGGTTGTAAGTACCTGGAAACTGGTGTTAGCAATGACTTTTTTTGGATCTGACAATGAAACCATAGGCAGCAAAAGCCAAAATAAACCAGTGGTTCTTGACCCTGGCCGCACATTAAAATCATTTGCATAATTTTTCAAAAGTATGAAAGCCTATGCATCACTCTACAGAAATGAAGTGAAAATTGATCATGGAGGGGACCAAAGCATCAGTAAGCTATTCCCCAGGTGATGCCCATCTGTAGCCTGGGGTGAGAACCAGAGACCTAAGCATAAGTAATCTGTGCTCATGAAGTGCAATATAACCTTCGGTATTTTCTAGGAAAAGCTAAACAACATCAAATACGGGAACCCACAGGATGATTTTATAGACCTCCCGATGGCAAACTGCATGGTTATTCAGACACACTAAGATTAAAATACAAATACCTAGGAAAAGAGTCTAGGACATTATTCATTAAAAAGAAGGGAAAATGAGAAGAACATTTTTGTGAGTGAGTAATATTCCTGGAAAGCGGAGGCAGACGCAGTTGTATGATTTCGTCCAATGTTTCTGAACATTAAAAAGAATAAAAGCCCAATTTGGTCCAATGGCTTTTGCCTTGTTTGGCTTTCATCGCAGTCATGACTTGGACCCAGCCTGGTTGTAGGGCCTCTTTCTCCAAGTGCTCTTCTCAGTCTCCTTGGGCACTTCAGGCAGATGTCCGATAACCATCTCCAGCTTTTCTGGAAGCTGTGCTTGTAGAAACAGGGCCTCATCTGCTCTGATTCAAGAGTTCTTGAAATCACTCATGCCATGGGTACCTGAAGCTTTCCTTTACACATTTTTCCTTCCTGTCTTTGCACTTCAGTGGTTCCGTTCCACTGCTCCTCGATGTCTCTCTTTACCCAGGCCTCATTCAGATTCACCTGAAGGATCATGCTGGCCACCTCCTGGCTTGTCTGCCTATTTCTCTGGCTCTTCTCCCTCCCAGCTCATTCTGATATGTTTTATCTTATCTCAAAATACTGAGTTGCTTTCTTCAGACCTTTCCAATAGGTCAGAGTTTAAGTTGCATTTTTTTTCATTCTCACACTAGCACTTTTACATCCTATGTACACTTCATTATATTTTCCAACTTCCCTCTGAGTAAGCCCCATGCTCATCTTCAATCTACAGGAAACTACCTGGCAATTGATAGCGACATCTGGGCAAGAAAGATTTTCATTGCTTTCCATTATTTGCATAAATCTTGCATGAGATACAAAAAGGGTTTTTAACCTTACTTATGAATAAACATGTTAGCCCATCAGGTGAAGTGTTAATTGCTTTTCTCGGTTAAACATTTTGAATGACAGCCTGATACAGGTGAGCTGTCAAGTTTGGGTGTGTCTCTGAGATGTGGCTTCGTTACCCATTCAATCCCTCATTTTCCAAATGATCTAACTTGTCACAACAGCAGCTTTGAGAATTTTCATTCTTAAGGACAGAATATTTTTTTCTACAGAGTTGAGTTAAATTTATTCAAAAATTTTAATAAATGAAACACATATCTCTTCTTATTCAATTCAACATGGACAGATCCCAAGGTCTTGGTTTATAGCTCAGGAAATGTTTATACACACTCACACACACACACAAATTCCAAGTAGCTGCTAATTAAATCATTATACAATTTGATTTTGATGTATTCTTTAAGATGACATGAAACTAATTAATTGTTTAGGACACACACAAACTGATAGTGGAGGAAAGCGACTCAAAGTATAATATACTGAAGGCTAAATGGGCTTTTGGAGGGTCACGCACAAAATAGGTTAGTTATGTACCGATAATGAAAATATTGATAGTAAGTTGGTACATTTTCCTGTTTAGAACGTGTAAAATCATGATGCCCAACACAACCATTATAATTGTAGATCTTAGAGCTGGAAGTGGAACATTTATACTTTCATGTTTATTAGCCAGAACTGGATACATTACTCCAGATGCAATGTGCCCACATCTCTCAACTCACATATTTTAGTGGTCATGTTACATCATACTGTACTTGAAGTAAACCAAAAATAAATGCTTCTTCACTTGTACTTGTCCCTAAGCTAATTCTCTCCCATCCTGTTTTTGTGCAATTGATTGTATGTAGGTCCCAGGTGCGATGTTTACTTTATTCTTAACAAGCATCATTGTGCGCCTCTAGGGGTATGTCTTCTGCCCTATGCCCTTGCAATTCAACAAGTGGTCTGAGAATCCCAGCATCAGCATCAACTGGGCACTTGGCAGAAAAACAGAACATCTGGTCCCCCTCCACCCAGTCAACAGAATCAATATTTGCATTTCAGTAAGTTCCCCCAGTTGACTCATTTTCACATTAAAGTATGAGAAACACTACACCTACACTCCACCTTTTCCTTCCCTCTTTTAATTCTCCCTCAAGGGAAGACAACTTAAGAGCCAACGGCATTTGTGCCTGTCTGGTGTGACTCAATGGATTGAGCCCCGGCCTGCAAACCAAAGTGTTGTCGGTTCGATTCCCAGTCAGGGCACATGCCTGGGTTGCAGGTCAGGTTCCCAGTATGGGGCGTGCAAGAGGCAAGCACACACTGATGTTTCTCTCCTCTTTCTCCTTTCCCCTCTTCCTAAAAGCAAATATGTAAAATCTTTATAAAAAAGGTCTCTAAATTTCTTTGAAAAAAAAAAAAAAGAGCCAACAGCATTTGATTGCCTACTCCATTATAAGATAGAATTTTTAATGAAAAAAAGTAAAATAACTCAAGGCTTACATCCCATATGATAATAATCTCTTTTTGGATGAACTTCCTTCAATAGCAAAGGAGGCAAGATCATTTGGCTATTTGATAACTAGATTCTGAGTTTCAGACATATCCCTTCCATTATCTTACTATATAATTTTGGGTATGACACTTTGCTAGGTTCCTGTGACAGACAAAAAAGTGAAATGAAGAGATTTGGTTTATAAAGTACATTTATGTTGGGATACAGTATAGCACAGAAGTTAGGAGCTTGAGCTCAGAAGAAAGACTCCTAGATTCACTCATTAATTAGCAGTGTGACTTTTGGTAAAGTACTTAACCTTTCTATGGGTAATGGGGATGATATTAATAGTATCTACTTCATGGGTCTGTTATAAGAATAAAGGATGTAATGTGTAAAATATATAGAATCAGTGCCTGGCAGATAATTACTTAAATTATAAAACACTATTATTATCATAGGGTATTAGAAAACTTCTATTTCCAAAAATAAAAAACTAAAGCATTCGTAGGAAACCTCTGTGTTCACGTGGAATCCAGGTGCTTCCAGGAACTGGAATGCTGATAGACAGATATTTTAACAATTAACAAGATTTTAGAGCAAATCCCAAGATGTAAGAGCAGAGATCCTATGGGTGATACCACAAATCACTTATGATGCCAACTAGTTAGAGATAAGATATCAAATCAGGGATTTGTAAACCATGGTTTAAGTCAAATCAGAATACATTAATGTTAAATGCCTACACCATAAGGCTAAGCTTGAGTTTATAATATATTTACCTCCATGTAGAATGGATTAGATTTGTTCCACCCCAACACAACCAATCGTAGTTTAAACCCCAAGAAACTATCTTGAAAGTGTGCACACACAAAAAAAGCTCACAACTGCGGCATGAAAGCATATGTACCCCCTTTATTGAAAATGCTAACAGAGTGCGTGTCTTAGAGATTGTATGTTATATATCAATCACATCCATTTCAGTGCTGGCATTTTCATATTCTTGGACCCTGCCGACAATATATGGCTCTTTAAAAGTACAAGGCAAGAGGGGAAATGCATTTGGTAGAGAAAACACATTCATCCCGCTCCCCTGAGACTCTCTATCACCCAAACTTTAAACCCTGTATTCATCCTCCAGAGAGGTAGCAGAAACCTACTCATGAGGAAAGACAACCAATGGCACAAAACTTGGTCCATTTGCAATGCTGAGGGTTTCCATTTACACAAAGAATGACAATGCACTCTTCCCAATTTACAATGCGATTTTAACGTGATAAACTCAGTTCTTTAAGTTCAATGTTAGCAGACTATTTTGTGAATGCATCCCCAGGTCAGAATTTCACAAGAAAACTATAATGGCAACAAAAACTTAAGCATGTTCTATGTAATTAGAAGGAAAAAAATCTCTAGTAGCTTTGTTAGCAAAAATTGTTCTCTAGTGACATAATTCCCAACAACCTAGAGGTATAACCCAGAGGTAGCCAGAATCCTCAAGAAGTCTCCAAAGGAGGTTAACTATTCCCTTCATCTGCTCATAACTGAGTTCACTGTGGGCTCACCATACCCAGGCATCTGTTCTCTGTTCAGGTTACTTCTCCAGCTTGTGGCATCATCTATAAATGTAAATGATTCAAATGCTCTCTGAACTCTGTTTCAATAGAAAACCAACAGAATCATGGTTGCAGTGGACACTGTATATGTAGCACCAGCAGCTGGGAGCGCTGTCAGAATATAGCCTTCTAGTCTCAGCCCCTTTAGGACTGCTTCAGTTTCAGAGAGATGTCTCACTCACACCATATTCCTCCTAATGGTAGCAATGGTGTTCGGGTACATATCTAAGAACTGACTCTCCAATGACACATACAAACCCTGATTTGTAACCTTTGCCGATTTATTTCTGATTTTCATGATGCAAATACTCCACTGCTGATTTCAAGTTACCGATGATGTGAGTGACTTCACTGAATGCAGAGCTGGGGATACACAGAATCAGGTCACAGGAGCCAGGATGAGCTAGCTCCAGCACATCACTGCATGGTGGCCCATATCCAGAGACTGATGATGTGGGAGTAGAACGGCCTGGCTAACTCAGGACAATGCAGAAGGGACTTTCCTGGAGTTGGCTGATGCTGCTGTCAGGCTAGCATCATAGCGCAGCCTGCCCAATTCTGCTTCCTTCTCCCATCCTCGCCTCCACAGGGGTACCATGGGGTATGCAGAATGACACTCCTTAATAAGTATCCTGCATGCTAAAGTCTGCCTGCTTCCTAGGGAACCAAACTTGAGACAATCATTTTCTTTGATCTCTTTGTTCACTTTCATAGATTTCCTTCTGCTCCAAAGAAGGAACTTGACATGCTTTCATATTTTGAGTGTCACAGAGAATCCAGTGTAAATACTAACAGGGCATCAGGTTTGTAAACACAATTGCAATGACAATTACGGATATTTTTATGACCTCACAGAAACCTTCACGGGACACACAAACTTCTGTAAGGTCTGAGAGTCTTTTAAGATGCCTGAGTCAGACTGAAATAAAGAACAAACTGACAGTAACCAGAGGGGAGGGGGAAGGGTCATCAAGCAACATGTATAAAGGACCCATGGACAAAGACGAAGGGGGTTAGGATCAAGGGTGGGAGGTGGGGATGGGTAGGGTGGGGGGTAGTGGTGGTGGGGAAATGGAGACAAATGTACTTGAACAACAACAACAAAAGACAGAAATAACACTGGCAGGACACTGTTATAATGCAAAATACTGTCTGCCTTTCTGCAACTGCAGGAAAGGAGGAACTATTTTCTCCTAGTCGTGATGAAATTGATTTCATAAGCAGCCTGAAGGGCATGCTGTCAAGGCCGACCACTAGAATGGCATAAACCATCATCATGGAGAAAAATATCAGGCTGCAGTAGCCCCAAACTTTCCAAATGAAAAGAAAGAGCAGAAAAAGAATGTTAACACATGGTCTGTGGCCCGTGTAATGCTCCGCACCTACCCTGTGATCCTGTTCGCGAGACTCTTTCGGACCTGGCGGCGATTACTGCTACGTCTATATCGTTTTGGAGGGCACACCTCACTCCATCCCCAGGACGCATTCTGACAGTGTCGAAGCATCTCTCTTCCTAGGCTGACCCCGTAGCTTCTTGTAGTTCCAGGCCACTCTTGAGCAAACTAGTGTCATTCTGGAAACTGTGTGTAGCTCTGGCCTTGTAACACTAAACACACGCTCCACTCATTCACACTGTTGTACATGGAGCTGTCATCACGACGTGAGGACATAAAACAGCACATGAGAAAGAGAACAAGATGAGCTCGGAGGGGGCCTATGGTGAGGTGCAGAGTAAAACTATGAGGTACTCCCTTGAAATCTTGTTTGTAATGACTGTTAATAACTGTAGGGGACCTAGCGGGTGACCAGATATCACCCATGGAGACTGTCTCCCAGGAACTGATGTCCTTAAGGGACATATCAGATATATGGGGGTAGTCGGGCACACACAAGACTTCCATTCTTTACTCTGTCAGCATGCGTGTGTAAGAAATGTCATACACAAAACCAAGGTGAAGAAAATCAGGGGGCGAGGGCAGCAGGGGCCAAGCATGACAACGATTCAGACTGTTGGACTGATTGCAGTACCCTGCCCCTCGGCTCCAAGCTTAATCACTGCTTTCTTCATGATTTCCCCAGCTAGCAGTTTACCCATTCCCTCTCAAAATGCACTTCACTCTATATTTGTACTTCTTTTAAGACAGGCACATTTCCCACCATACACTATATCTATGAGCTGACATTATTTTGCTCTTACTCAATGATAAGCTTCCCAAGGGCAGGACCCACGTAGGATTCTGTATGGGTCAGTCCCCTCACCTAGCATCTTGCCCCCTCTGTGTGATCAGTGTGTATCTGTGCAGAAATGAAACAATGACAAGAGCAATTGGAGTCTGATGGCAAGGCAGCTTTCAGGGATAGCAGGCAGAAGGGACCTCGTAACTAGGCTCAAAGCACTTTTGTGCTCCGAGACCTAAGCATTGGAGTGCGACGCCTCCTCACTGCACGCAAGTGGAATTGTCCATTAGAAATAAACCGTGCAAACACTGCCATCCTGACTCAGTTGGCGTTTCATAATTTTGACATAAAGTAATTTATTGAACTAGTTAACCATGATGGGAAAACTAAAAGGAGCGCTCACCCACTGTATGAGTTGAAACATGATTGTCTATGGTCCGAAAGGAAAATGGATTATACTACTAATAATGGCCATAGCAACCAGTGGTCTTCTGTCTTGAGCGGTGCGCTAGACAATTTACATATCAGTTTATTCACTATCAGGAAAATGTTGTAAGAGTCTTATAGATGATGTGCCCTTGGTTTATAAGAGAAGAGCTTGCCAAGAGAAAGGGAGTCTGCATTACTAATAAAACGCTCCTTTTTTTTGCCCTCCATCTAGACTGGTGTTTGCCCATAACAAGCCTGACTCGTGAGGCAAAGGAACGATTATTATACTTGGGAGTTGCAGCACGATTCCTACAGAAACTCTCCAGCTCCTACAAGCACTGCAACTTCTCCTCAGATGAGCGGCGCAGGTCGATTCTGCTCGAAGATGTTAGACACAGCAGGGCCGCGTGTGGATGACTGCGAGACAGGAGGTGTAACACAATGCATATGCTTGTATTTTATTTAGATCGAATTTCATACATTCATTTGCATTCGGCCTATAAACCTGAGTATATCCATAGCGATGTTATAGCTACTATAAAGGTGACAATTCCCCTAGGTACCGTGAACATACCTTGTTATCAACTGTTTTAATACACCTTTTCTAGTTACACTTTATTCTATGCATGGTTTGCTTGTCTACAGCCCTGGTTCCACGGCTCCGGCTTATACTGTGCTGCTTTTGAAATGTTAGCTATTACCATTGATTTCACACACTCCTACTATTTTTTCCCCTTGATACTGAAGCGTTCTTTATTTTGCTTCCCTTGGCCCATTCTGTCTCCTAATATCAGAAATGTTTTTGAGGTACCCTGAGTTTCTGTCTCTTCCAGCAACAGCCTGGGGAAGGTGAGCGTGACACAAATAATGTGATGAGTCATAGTGGAGGTTCAGTGAGGTACAGTGCATGTGACGAGCGCTGAGGCATTTAACAAATGTTAATCTCCCCTCCCACGCCCTCATTTTCCTGTTATATAAGTTATAGTTATTATTACAGTATCTGGCCCTGGCTAATCTCACCTCACCCCTTCAGAACAGAGTTCTTTAGGTGAAAACATTATTCCTGTCGAACTGGGTGTACCCATCAGATAAAACAAGGCCTATAGCCATTCAGTGTTTCGATGTATTTACATCATTCCCACAGTTCTCAATAGTCCATGTATAGTTTTCCTCTGCACTATTCATTTGCACCTCATAACAACCTTCCAAGGTTGGTCACCCATGCAATTACATAGAGCAGCTGAGATACGCTATCTTCCTGTTTCTGAAATGTTCTTTCCACTAGATTGCGATGTTTCCCAAAGAACGCTTGCAAATAATCCTTTGCAAATTAAAATATACACAATACATACAAAATCACCTAACTTATGAAGTCTGTATCGGGCAGGGGGGAATCTCTGTTCTCAGCTGGAAAGACTACATTTTGTCAAAGACGGGCACGGAATTTAGTGTAAACCTAACCTTAAAAAACAATGTACCTAAATAGTTCTCAGTCGGAAACAACCAGGCAACAGCTCAGTTGACCCGAAGCCAATTTTTTAGAGCCAATTTTCCCCAAACCGCAGCCAGGCAGGATAGAGCAGCCATAATTATTTATGTGAGATAATCCTACCACCTCAAGTCTGCTAAGGTGCAAGTGAATGCACTTAATTGCTCAGCTGTGTATTTGCTTGAATGTAATCAACCACTTACTGGGAGTTGCTGTCTAACTATTAAGATATTGGCACAAGGAGAGCTAAATAAATTAGAGAGATTCATTCTTTCTCAAGCTGCCTTTGGAAGGAAAGTGTCTTTCGTGTTCTGAGCCAGGGGGGAACCGGAAGGGAATGAGATTCGAAGTCAGGCTACAGTCACAACAGAACACTCACCCCTCATGGGCAACCCCCTCTCCCCTGTGAACACAGGGCATGATCCAAAGGCATTGACCTCTGAGGACTGCTCATCCATCATTCCGGAGCAATGGTCAGTTGATCAAATATACCTATTACCCACCGAGCCAGCACCAGCATGAAATGAGCTGTGCTTGATGAGCAAAGAGGACAAGAGGCTTGTTTTTTTATAGCATGAATAACATCTGTTCCTTCAAACGCGAATATGACAAGGGGAAGAGATGGCCAGACAGGGCAGAAAAACAAACATCACCCGATGTTTGGTCTGGGGGCGTTAATTATGTTGCTATCTGGGGGCTTATCTTTTGTCCACAGGGCCTCATGCAGTGCAGCTTGACCACACTCTGTCCAAGGGCTGTGGTGAAGAGAAAAGCTTTAAACCCAGGGGTTGCTGCAGTGAAAGGTCCATGGGCTCATGTAAAAAATAATAAAAGGGTAACTATATGCCTTTTCTCCCGAGAACAGACCTTTCTGACACAAGATTGGACGAGAACTCGCCTCGGGTAATAGTCACTTGTAAAGGAAAGTCTCCCATTTGTGAAATGATGGGTCTTCTGATATTAAAGGACTCTTGCTGAGGTTTTATTCTTAGATCTTAAGTGACTCTTTAATATTTTCAAGGCCCTATCACATGCCACCTTATTTCACCTTTAATGTTTTCAAGGCCCTATCATATGCCACCTTATTTCACCTCGCCTCCAGTTCTTCTGTATTTGTTACACCTTATCTGCTGCCTCAGAAAACAAGGTGCTGTTTTGTTGGCTCTTTGCTTGCTTGTGTGCTTGACTGCTCGTTTATTGGCTTATTTGCTTGCTTGCATATTTGCATTTAGAATTATATCAGTAGTTAAAACCACATCGTTTGTATGGAGCATAATACACAGCAAAAAACGCACCTTTTGCAGAACAACGTGCTGGTCCCCTTGGCTTTTGTAATAAATTATATTCTTTCAAGCTTGGCCTTCAAAGTTCTCTATTCATGTGCTCACATCCTGTTCTCTCCAACCTAATCACTTGTTGTTTCCTCATCTGTTTTACTCAAGAATCTCACCTGTATTTTCCACCCTCAACGCCTAGACTCTGTGGGGCACAGTGAAAAGCAAACATGTGGGAGCTCCTGTTTCAAAAGCAGGAAAAAAATGTGCCATCACAGGTACTAAAATAGAAACTTTTTCCTTTTTTCTATGGTCTCGCTCTTCTATGGCCTCGCTCTCTCTCTCCATTTGTCATGGTGTTTTTAATTGGCTACTTAATGTTACTCCAAGCAAAGCAAAATTAAAATTCTTCGTCATTAACATGTATTTTACTAGTCATCTTTATATTGTGCAATGACAGTCTTAAATGCAGATACAGGCACACTCAATTTGTTTACAGGATTGCTGAAATTACACAATTCATTTTCATAGCGTGTACGTGCTTTTCACGAGACAGTGGAAACGCTGCACAAACTAACTCAACTGTTTTCGTTTCACTTCTTAATAAAAGAAGCACATGTACCAACATTTTCTGCCTTTGGCTTACTGAGGAGTAAGGAAGAACTGGAAGGAAAAGGAATGATGAGTTGCCCTATCTTTCCCTGTCCTCCTATGTCATTTTCAGTGTCAGTGATTGGCTAATACAAGAAAGCAAATGAGAAAGAGAGGATATGATAGGGTTCCTTGATTCCACATGTTTCTTAGAACACCCTTATTCTTCTTTCCGTGAGTTTGCAGCAAGTTTATGATGCAACAGAAAAGCATGATCTTCCCAGGCTATCATCAGCCCTCACTGCCCCCTGCTTACTCAGTCATAGACTTAACACACACTTGTTTGGAGTCTCACTGAACTCCACGCATCATGGGTCCACTGGAATTCTCTGTCCATGGCGGTACCTTGAATGCTATTTGTGACTAGAGAAGCAAGGAACAGTAGACACACATATTGCACTGGTCTCCTCAGAGTTTACTTACGAAACACAAGTTCAAGGATACAATTTTTTAATTTTCAGGACAGTGACAGCACAACGTTCAACCAAGCATGGGACCCTTCAGAGTGTAGGGCCCCATATGGCTACACAGTTTGCACGCCAACGAAGCCAGCCCCGCCCTCAGGTCCAACATGCTATCTTCACACCAGAGCACCCAGTTTAGGCCATAAAGGGAAATGTTTACGGCTCAGTGCAGGAAAGGCAGTTGGGGTCAATTCTGGGGTAAGTTCCATAAGGTCAGGGACCACACATAACTTCACACAGGTCTAGTGCAAACATTCCACAAATGATTGTTGAATAGGCAAAGAATTGAGTAAAGCTTGTCACAGAAAATGACAGAAATAAAGAGGAAAGGGAACTGGAAAAACAGAACTGCTGCTCAAGGACCGGAATGCCAAAGAGCACCGATTCTGAAGCCATAGCTCCTGTGTTCAAATGCTGGTTCTACTGCGCACCAGTGTGTCACCTTGGGTAAACGATAGAACTTCTATGGGCCTCAGTTCACTTTCCTGTAAAATGGGGACACAGATAGTAATACTTGTGCCGTAGGGCTATTTTGAGTATGAAATGCGTCACTATACGTGAGGTATTTAGAAGAGTGGCTGGTACGCCTTAAGCATTATGAAAGTGTTAGGTACTATCATTGTTTCAGTGTGGAGTTATCATCAGTGTGAGGTGACTAAGTCGCATTCTTCTCAGAGCCTTCTCATTTATTCCTCTTAAGAAGATGGAGAGACAGGAACCTGTGTATTCCTTTCACAGATGAGGAAAAGGAAACTTAGAGGAATATCGTTTGCGAAGTGTACACAGCTGTAAGTATTTAAGCTCTGTCTGACCCACGTGTCAATACTACATCCTAATGTAACCTTACTGTATTCCCCTTGTTTCCCAAAAATGACCTTATTTTTTTCCAAAAAAAATCTACAGTTTCTAAATCATGTCAAATTTCCTTTAACACATGCGCTTTGGAGACAAGTGGCAAATACATTTTTGGTACTCTACCTAAAATACGAAGTGAAGTCCTTTTTGGACTCAAATTGTGAATGCTTTTGTAGGTTCAAAGATGACTCCACTAAAACTTTTAAATTGCAATTATTTATTAGAATTTGTTCAAATGGTAAAAAAAAAAAACCAACCTCTATCAGTATATTGCTGGGCAAAAACTGAAGCCTTTCTGTTATATGCTCAGCTCTATGTTTTTCCAAAGAAACATGATGAGGAAAACTAAGAACTCCCTCGCCTCACTCTGAAACAACACAGTAAGGCCTAACCGTTTTATTTAGAAAGAACATCAGTTTAGGGGTGGCACATTTGCCATCAGGATTGCCTTACATATCTGGCCACTGAGACCCAATCCCATGAGCCTGATGTGACTGAGATACAGCCAGTATAGTCTCCCAAGGACAGGCCCAGAGGTACATTATCCTTAAAATGCTCATTGTTTTATGATGGTAAATATGAAAAATGTATTTAAAGTGCTTCAAAAATTCACTCCCAACCTTCATGCCTGAATTCCTGGGTTTTCAACTCTGTTCTTCATCTGGGTCCTTTCCTCCCGTGGAGGTATGGGTCTCCAGGTCAAATTTGACAATCGGGGAGCAACTTATTGACATGTCACAGCAGAGACCATGAAAAAAAAAACACAAGATACCGAATACGTGCAGTGTGATCTAATTTTGGGAAACAGTAGCTATCGATATAAGTAGATGTAGGTAGAACCTATTCTGGAAGGATATACCATGAAAAGTTAATAGCGATGAAGTAGGTTATAGAAATACTTCGTAAAATGCCTTTGTTTTCTTATTTGCACTTCTCTGTATTACCTAACTTTCTATGGTGCACATATACTGCATTTTGTAATGATACATATTACCTTTCAATAAAGTAGTCTAGAAAGCTTTGCTGTTTCTTAATATTTCTTTGTCTAATGGTGTTTTCTAGATCTCAGCGTACACATGCTTTGTCCCTTTCATTTCTTTGACACTACCTTAGGGCCCCTGCTCCTGTAGCTGGCCCAGTACATACTAGAGTCCCTTCTGTTTCTATGTAAATCTCTCTAGTGTTTAGTCTATCTTGTTGCCCCGCCAGCTCTCACAGTTCCGTCTTTGGTTCTGCATGCAGTCAGTCCTTCTGCTTCCCAAGTGTCCTTGGGTCTTCAGGCTTCCCCACTGTTGCCACTGATGCTGACTGTTCCAGGATGGTTTTAGCCTTGATAATGTCTTTTTATGTTCTTGTACAGCAGCCCCAGCTCAAGGTCTACATGGAAACGTCTTTGTCTGTACGCATATACACACACATGTTATTCAGTTATACGTGGCAGAATAGGCACATGCATAGAAACATAATTAGATTAGTGGTTTCCAGGGGCTGGAGGGAGTGGGGAATGGGGAATGACTCGTAATGGATATGGGGTTTCTTTTTAGGATGATGAAAATATTCTGAAATTAAACTATGGTGATGACTGCACGACACTGTGACTATAATGAAAATCAACTTTATTGTGCCCTTTAAATGAATGAATTGTATGGTATATGAAATACACATGAATAAAACCATTTTAAAGAAATGTGTGGTACCCTGGCTGGCATGGCTCAGTGATTGACTGCCACCCTGTGAACCAAAGGTCGCTGGTTCGGTTCCCAGTCAGGGCACACGCCTGGGTTGTGGGCCAGGTCCCCAGTGGGGACCGCACAAGAGGTAACCACACATTGATGTTTCTCTCCCTCTCTCTCTCCTTTCCATTCTAAAATAAAACAAATAAAATCTTTACTAAACATCCGTGGCACTTTTTAAAATGACAGATCAACTTTTCCTCAAATCAACATGCTTCTTGTTCACTTCCTGATGCTGTTTTGAATGTTGAGAATATGCAGTGAAGCTGGCATAATGGTCCTTATGAATTCTTGCATTAGCCTAAAATTAGGGTTGCTTCTGAGAGAATCACAGGTTCATTCCACAGTAAACAGGTATTGTAGGTATGTCTAGGGTTGTGTTGTGGGAAGAGCAAGGACAAGAAGTCAGGTGTTCTGGATTCGTCTTCTGACTGTTCTCCTTCCAATTTATGTGAACCATGCAAGTGATTTCACCTCTTGGACTTTGGTTTTCTATCTGTAAAATGGGTGGATTGGACCACATAACTGCCAAGTTGGCTCTCAACTTTACATTTCTCCAATTCTATACGCATGGTGAAATATTTGACTATTTTTGTCAATTAGATTAACCGTTTAGAACATCGACACTGAGTTCTTTCGAAATAAAACCCATTTTGAAAAGTTGAGGCCTTATTTTCAAGTCTGAAAGAACCTCACATACATCCTGGTAAGTAAAATGCCTAAATCACCATTAAGTGCAAATGTGGGGGCGTGGCAATGGTGGAATGCGTGGGCGTGTGCCTGTGCGTGTGCATTCCGAGTTTCAAGCACGAAAGGTCTGGCATCTCTCCAGAAACCATCCATCTGTCTTTTACCTAATGGCAAGGGCTTTTCATACCAAGCTGCGTTGTTCATGCCTTCCCTCCAGAAGACAGGAAGCAGCAGCCAGCTCAGCGGTGCTAACCTCTGATGGCCAGTGCCGTTGTTTTTGATCACGAATAGCGGAAAGTGAAGGCTGCAGAAGCTGCGGGAGATGTCAGTTCTGACACCTGGGTCCCTGTTGTGCCCAGAGCTGGCACTGGCTGACGCAAGCTTTGCGGATGCTCTTGCTTATGGAGGCAGAAGCTGGACTCTGAGAAGCAGCGTGGGTTTTCAAGCCCACTCCAGGGACCCCGAGGTGGTAGGGCAGGGGCAAGCTGGACACCGAAGCTTTGTAAGGAACAAGGGGTAAACAAGGCCTTTCCCATTATTTTTGCCTGAGGGCTTAGTGTTTTGCATGGTGTCAACATTTCCAAAATCAGCTTCTCGTGTTTTCCCATGCCAGAAATGTTAAACATTTTAAGCAAAAGTGCATTTGATTATGAGATTGAGCTCAACATGTTCAGAGGATTAAGTAACGCGGCACTGCCAAAGAATGGAAAGTAATCCTAAAACAAGCCAAACTAAAACTGTAGGATGTTCTATTCTTTTTCTCTGTGAAGTAACCCCTTCTCCCATCCTTTCCACTTCTGATTGAAGCCATTTCCAATTACAACAAAAGGAAGCAGATCTTGTCAGTTCAGGTCCTTCCCTCAAGCTGTCTTCAATACTCTGCCTGATCTGTGACTTTCTAATGTATTCTAGAAAATTCTTAGTATTATTCATTTTCACTCCCCCTAACTAGCTCTCATTTTTTTTTTTGAAAATAATTCCTAATTACAGCAGTTATTCTAGGGTGCTGGCTTGACTGCTGCATTTAATTGCTAACCCTTCCAGAGCAACGCACACAACATTCAGGCATACAGAGCTACAGACAAGAAAGTCTAAAAATCTCATAGTTTTAAACTATAAGACGGAGAGAATCACTTTATTAAGGTCCAAAGGTCAGCCTAGAGAATGATTCAAATTTATCAAAAGAATGTGTCTTGATTCTTTGAAAGAAGGGCATAATGATTTCGAACTTCAATGAATCATCATCACTTTTGGTCAATGTGCGCATGGGCGTTTTAGACGTATTATGTGGCTTGTCTGAGTTATAGCTACAGAACTGCAGCGTGGTCAGGACAGCTCCACAGGATGATGTGAGTGGGCAGAAAGAATGGGCCGGCAGATTTCTGGGTCAGGTAGGTTGTCATGTCTTAAAGAAAAAATATTCAAATTATTCCCTGAACTGGGTAGCTGTATTTGTTTTTTTACAATGAGCTGGTGGTCATTGTCTGCAGCAGTTCTATGAAACGAGATAATAAAGATGAAAAGGACCATCTGGAATACACTGTATCATTGCTCATAAATATTCAGCACCCCTGCCTATAGGAAAGGTAAACATTTCCGCCCCGTTGAAATAAGGCGCGCCTATAAAATATTAGCAGAAGTGATACGTATCTCTTACGCAGGGCACATGGTCCTCCATGTTTTTTGCCCTTCCTCTGGAATTCTGGAAGCAAGTATCTAGAAGCCTCTATCAACCTGGATCAATGAGAAAAGATGAGCAGAGTGCCCCTGCTGACATGCAATAGACATGAAATGTGAGTGATAAATAAATAAACATTGTTCTTTTAAGCGGCTAGTATTTTTTTGTTAGTAGACCATAACCTAGTTTGTCATGACTGATGTATGGTTCCTGCGCTTGAGACTTCTAACTAATGTAGTAAAGAGGACAGACACACACACACACATGCTTGCAGAAATAATACAGACAAAACTGCTTTAAAGGACAAATTCAAATTTTGCAGCACAGGGATGCAGATGAAAGTATTAAAGGAGGAAGGATAAAGAAGGAAATATGTACAGAAGGAAAACATTTCTAGATGACTTAGAGCCAGGTGAAGCTACTTCAGAAAATCCTAGAAAGGAACCTTCAAGGAAGTCTTAAAGATGAAGTGCTAAGTGATTCATGGGAGATGCTGCTTCAAGGAGGCGAAAGTTTGTTGGAATGACAGTAACAAATTCAAGAACTTCTCCAGCTTCCTGTGTTCTCAATCCTCTCTCCCCCAGCTCTTTCGATACATGGATTCTCTCTTCTTGAGAACTGGCGGCTACGTCTGTTCAAACCATACGCTGTCATGAAATCGCATGCAGATTGCTGCCCTATAACAAAGTAAATCTTTTGCATACTTAGCAAAAGGTGTTTATCCAATTAGCAACATTGTGCATCCCTAGGCATAACACAAAGCACAGAGTAGAACAGCAGAAGGTGATTCTCACCAGTAAAGGAGAGACGCGATACTGCTGACCTACTTGATGGCTTCACTTTGGGGGCTGGCTCTTGCACTCTAATGCGGGAAATTTCTCTCCGCATGTCACTCTATCACGTATCCTCATCTGTATTCCAGAAACCTTCAGTGCAGTCTATTATCTCCTTCAGCCTTAATTTATTTTCTCACTTTTAAACTCACCATTAAAATGAAAAGCAAAGGCACGCATATTCACCAAGCAGTTTCTCTGAGGTTCTTAGAGCCCTAATTATGATATGAAAACATGATTTCTAACTTTGCAGATGATGCTAAATTGAGAAAGAATAAAAACAAATGAGGAATAATTAGGTGGTGCAGTCAGATATAAAAGGATTTACATCATTTATGTTTCTGGACTAATAGATGGCAAATGTAGGGCTGCATAGATAAATGGAAGATAATTAGCCCCCGCACAGTATCAGAAATGGGGATCTCTGCTAAATGGAAAGGTGCTGAACAAAAGCGACACAAGAGAGGAGAAACACAGTGGGATGCGAGGGTCAATGAGGGTGATTACAGCCTGGGGATGATTGCATCATGGAAAAACTCCAGGGATCTGGCACCTTCTCCAGTTAACCTTTTAGTCTGCATCCCTCCCTCTCTCTGTCACACAGAGGCATTCTGTTGTTAACAGTGTGTTTCTTTAGAACCTTACATAGAGCTCGGCTCTGCGCAATCTTTGCATTGCAGGCAGACTTGGGAAGAACAAGGATAACTTCAGACGGAGCACATTTTCTTTAACCGGGAAATTGTACCTGGCAGTTCAGGCTTATTTTGGCAGGTTAAAATTGAAGCGCCGTTCTTACTGGTTGGGAAATACAAGAGAGAATGCACACATATCATTCGTTTAAATCTTGTGCCAGGAGCTCCTTCCCTCCAATGGTCCTTTACACTTTAGGCTCAAGGTTCTATTCCTACACCTAGAAGGAAACGCAACTTATCCTTTTTATCCTTACCCATCATCTTATCCTTCTACACTTGCAAGTACTCGAGCTTAGGTCTTTCCGTGACAATTCTACAACACTGCCTCGGCTTCCATAACAAAACCCAAAACAGGACAAGTAACAGAACCATGTGCATGTACCTGCAAGGTCAAAGGCTGGCCAGTCATTGAAAGATTCTCCTTCCTCGCTGCTGTTGACCTTTTTGTGGCATAAGACACCATTTACCGACTCTCCATGGATATCTCTAATTTCTGCCTTTCGTGATCCTATACGTTGCCTATCTATTCCACGTTTTCTTTCTCATTCTTCTTGCTCGCCTTCTTGTCCTCAATGGACATTGACCAAAACACAGCCCCATATCTACAGATCTCTACTTACATACTCGCTATTTCACAGTATGCATATATTCTCTTGCTTCCAGCTATCACGCCATCATGCTATGGTTTGAGATTCAGTTCTCATTATTTGTGCTCGTGAATCCTTTCTGGTCTTCCTCCAAAGGAGTGACTTCTTGTTGCTTCCAACTTCTCTGATGCTCAAGCTACAGTTCATAAACCATTTTTATAGTTAAAAGTGTAACACAGCTGAATGCAATAAAATGAAATCTTGGACCTATGACAGCGGTATGACTGTCCCTCCTTCCTTTCTGATGATTTAAATAGGAAGCTAGCTGTCCCCATAGTCCAATGTAAAACTCCTGCACGGGCACGGAATGCAGCTCCTTGCATCTTTTTCTGCTCTCTTCCCACTGCCTTCTAAATACCGCTAAGAAGAGTGACTCATTTTGAGTGTCTGTATGCCCATCTACCTCCAGTCTCTAATCGGGGTTTCATTAACTCTTTTTTCCTAGTGTGGTATTTTATTTTTATATTGCTGCTACTGCCTCAGTTGTTCAACTGTCTAGTTTGGCTCCTTTGGGAAAAGTTTCTACTACAACCCACTGAGGTAGTTCGCCCTCGTCTTGGCCCCTCTGCTATGTCTAGCTAATTCTGAAGCTCCTCAAGGTGTTTGGCCTTCTCCTTTCCAGGGTTCCTGCTGATCCTCTCACCATCACCACCACTGTTATTATCATTCAAATTCTCTCCCAGACATGGTAAAACACCTCGTCTCCTTCGTGTGTGTGTGTGTGTGTGTGTGTGTGTGTGTAGAAGAGGAGAAGAACACACAAACACAGACACCTCACCACCACCAGTTTCACCAACACCCCAACCAAAAACAACCGTTCCGAGACAAACACTGGAATACTGTAACCCCTATCCATACTGAGCCCCTCAGGTTGTTGACAAAACAAGGTATTCCTTGAGAGATGTGGGGAGAGTATTCGATCTAATGTGCACGTAGGATAACCATTTGGTAGATTTTTGTTTAGACACTGAAGCATGGGCCTATTTTCCTACTCACCTAGAGTGCCTGGCATTGTAACAGAAGGGGAAATGCCCTTCCCACTTACACTCACTCATGCCCTGTATGCCCCAGACTCCTAGGTGTATTGTGATAAGCAGAGGACTTACGCCTCAACCAAATCTAAATTTCTGGGTTCCTGGCATGGTACCTTGCATTAGAGTTGTTTGAGGGTGAGTCTTACCTCTCCAAGCCATTTATAAAGCCCTAGAAGGCAGGAAGTTGTCTTATACATATGCCAGTTCAAGTTCTCAAAGACAGTTATGATAAAGAACATTAGGCTCATGAGTGTTGGGTTGGCACCCTGCTAATATGTTATGTGCCTTCTTGTACTTATTATTCTACTATTTTTATTACGACAATTTAAAGCCATACACAAAGTATAACAAACCTATCAACTCCCACGTACCCATGGTCCAGCTTCAATAGTTAGAAACAGTTTGGTAATCCTGTCACATCTCGACACCCTACTTCCCCTTCTATCTGAATGTTATGAAGCAAGTCTAACACATCAGATGTATGCCTATTGAAACGATAATCCTTTGTCAAAGCTAGGATTTTTTTTTTTAAAAACTGAATTTATTATATGTATTGGGGTGACATTGGTTTGCAAAACCATACAGGTTTCAAGTGTATGACTCAACAAAACCTCACCCGCACACTGCATTGTACGCCCATCGTCCCAAGCAAAGTCTGTTTCCGTCCCCATTCATCCCCTTTCCCCACCTTCACCGACCCTCAGCCCCTTTCCCTTGAGCTATCACCACATTGCTGTCTGTGTCTATGTGGTATGTACGTATGTGTTTTGGTTCACCCCTTCAGCTTCTTTCATCCAGTACCCCAATCCCCCTCCCCTCTGACAGCTGTCAGTCTGTTCCATGTACCCATGCCCCTGTTTCTATTATTAGGTTTTTTTTAAAGTAATAAGATGTAATTTACACACAAGAGCATTCACCTGATCGAGGAAGAATGTTTTTACCATATTCTCAACATGATGATAACCTAATTAAAATGAAAAGTCATTTCTAAATGTCATCTAGTCCTTGATCCACATTCAAATTTCCATGAACTGTCTTCCAATTTGTCTTTTCCCAGTTGGCTTATTCTAATGAGGATCTCAACAAGGGCCACGCATTGTATTTGGTTTTCATGTCCCTTCACTTTCTTTTATTTTATAATTGTTCCTCTATTCCTTCTTTTCTCCTAAAATGAATTTGTTAAAGAATGCAGGCCATTTTGCCCCCTGTAGATTCAACTGAGTTCTGGATGTGGCTGACTGGATCATTCTCTTAGTGTGTTCTCTCACTTTCTGTATTTCCTGCAAACTAGAAGTTAGATGTAGAGGCATGATGAAATTTAGTGCCCTCCCTCCCTCCACCTTCCTTTGGTCAAGGATGATTCAAGATTGCTGTATTACTTCCTGTGGCATCCCTTCAGGAGGCGCGTGAAGACTGGTTACCCCACGTTTAGTGATGCTAAGATTAATCAGGTGTTTTTACCTTTATCCACCAATTTTTAATTTCCTCATCTACCACTCGCTTAACAATTTTAGCAACCTTAAATAATTGCTGCCTCGATTTAGCATTTTATGAGGGATTTCATAATCATAATTTTCTAACACTATCATTCCTTATGAACTTATTAGTTGGGGTTCTTGTAAAAATGTTTCCTTACAGGCTGTTAAGATATTCTAAAACACAAATCATACGCAAATGGGCAGTTAAGTGTTGTGTTCTTTCACTTTATTTGCCAACTTTCAGAATAATAAGTTGATTCTTTAGTAAATTCCAAAGGAGCTAGATTAACTTGAGTGTGAATTCCCTATGTCCGTATGTCCATTGCACTAATTAGTCCTATCATGCTTGGGTTATTCCAATTGTGACAGCAGGATCTCCCTAATGGCAGTTTCTGTGTTACATTAACAGGACCCCAATAGACATTCTTCTCAGATTTCTGGCACTAGATGCCCCAAGTGAATGTCTTGCCTTGGACTTGAAATCACCCATTTCTCCAAGGAACTTTGGTTCAGTTAATAAGACCTGGTATTTAATGATGACAGTTTCACTGCTAGTGGCAATCATTACTTCACTGGTTCTCTTTGAAGAATTGAGGTAGAAACTTTGGAAATTTTAGAACAAGAAAACAAAACCCTTAGTTCATACTGATGTTTCAAACTCACATCTAAGATCACAGGCATTGCATTTAACTCCTTTGATTATCTACCTTTATCTTTTTTTGTCTTATGGTCAAAATCGTGGATCCTTAATGACATTTCTACAGCTCCCTCCCTCTCTCTGCCAATACAGAGTCAAAATATTGGGTTGACCACAAAGTTCATTTGGCTGTTTCAATAAGCTGGCTCTCGAGACAACTTTGTTAGATTGTATGGTGACAGCTGTCATTTCAGTATGCATTTTAAAAAACTTATCAAAACGGGTGAATTTTTATTTTAATATTGAAGACGGAAGAAAATACGCAACATTTTGGCATGTTATGCTTTATGATTTCAGGAAAGGTAAAGATGCAACTGAAAAACACACAAAAGATTTGTGCAGTGTGTAGAGAGGGTGCTGTGACTGATCGGAGTGTCAAAGTGGTTTGTGAAGTTTCATGCTACAGATTTCTCACTGGATGATGCTCCATGGTTGGGTAGACCTGCTGGGGTTGACAGCAGTCAAATCGAGACATTAATTGGAAATAATTAACATTATCCCACACAGGAAACACAGACATACTCAACATATCCAAATCAATAAATCACTGGTGAACATGAAAAATGTGTCTTTGATTTTATGGAAAAAATGAAATGGACTTTTTGGCCAACCCAATAGCAGTACTTATATTATTTCTAACAATAAGATTTTGAGTTTAGCTCAAAAGGTTTTTCTTGTTCTTTTTGTTCTTTGAATATATGCTCCTAGGGTACATACTAAAATACTAGGATCAAAATACTGTGTTGTCAACCCACTTAAATAAATAATTCTGTAATAACTATGCATGGTGCCAGGTGGGTACTGGAAATATCAAGGGGGGCCACTTTGTCAAGTACATGATTGTCTAACTGCCATGCTGTACACCTGAAACAAAGCAATGTTGAGGGCAAACTGGAATTGAAAACAATTTTAAAGTAAAAAAATAATTCCTCCTTATGAGTTTGTGCTATGACTTGACATGTAAACCATAGGTTGGTATGTTTTAAATTTGTAAGAGCTTATTTTTTGTCCGATTTTGCTTTAAACTATGAACCACTTATATATTTTCAAAGTCAAAACTGTAGAACAAGTTGGTTTCAGAGGAACAGATACTATATTTTGTTTTTTTATCCTGTACGCCCTTCTCTTTCTTCTATAGGCAATCAATTTTATAATTTTTATTTTTTATTATTAATTTTCAGTAGGCAAGCATTTTTATTTGTTGGTTTACTCTGCCAATATTTGTTTTGTAAAGTAAAAATAACACACATGCATGAATAAAATATATCATGCAGATTGTCTTCACCTTGCATTTAACAGTAAATCTAGAGAGATCACTCCACACAATTATGGAGATCTTCTTTTTTTTCTTTTTACAGCTGCATAGTACTCCTTTGGGTAGGTGTCCTATACTGTGTTCCATCGATTTTCAAACAGTGTGCCACACGAACTTTTAAAACACGCGATACCTTACAATTTAGTTGGGGGCACTGAGCTCTTTTCCCTTGGATTGTCAAATAAAAACTGCCAACAGCCAACACAACAATAGCCATCCGGTGTGAATGAATCAAAATTATACCTATTTTTGTCACATTGGCAAAAAATATAATTTCAGTGTGCCACAAAATTTTAGTGATTAGTTTACATGTGCCATGAGATGAAAGAGGTAGAAAATCACTGGTTTATTCATTCAGTTCTCTCTTGATAAACATTAGATTATTTCAAATCTCCTGCTATTATAAGTAACGGTATAATTAATAGCTGTTTGTATAAATAATTTTATATTTTTGTCACTTCTGCCTTGAGACAGATTTTTACGAGTGAAGTTATTGGCTAAGGGCAAATGCATATGTAATTTTGGTAGATATTGTGAAATTGTTATATGCATCCTTAGGCAACTCATTTCTATGTGCCTATTTCCTCATTTGCAAAATAGAAACAATACTTCCTTCTAAAACTATTTTGAGGATCAAATGGACAGTGGAAATCAAAGTACCTTGAAAATATGAAGCAATACACAGATAAAAATGATTAGTATTAACAAATAACAATTCATTCATTGGTAGAGGGGACTCATGCAGCCCCATGCATGACTGGCCATCATCTCAGTGCGATTATGACTGAGGTAGATAATTAACCTAAGACACAATAAGAGACACAGAAATAAGTTTAGGTATATGCAAGATGTTATGGGTCCATGATAGAACACTATTTCGCAAGGCTTGGCAATATCAAGGAAGCCAACATTGGACTTTAATTTTTAACGTGACAAGGAGTTTACAAGATAGGGGATCACAGGGCATTTACCGGATCAAAAGTGCAGAAACTGTGCCAGCAATAGAGTAAAATTTTACTGGGAAAGTAAGAACTATGGTATAGGGTGTCTTAGAGAACACGACAGAGGATTGTGTGAGACGTTAGAGAAATAAGTTAGAGCCACACTATGAAGGGTATGTGCGTCGTGCAAAAGGTTTTTTACTTTATAATATATACAGCACGTGTGTGTGTGTGAGGGGGGTGGTTGGCATGGAAGTTTTCTCAAATCTCGTACTTTTTCTATAGTCCTCACAAAAGTAAAGACCAGTATTATTAAATATATATATATATTATATGTTATATAATATGATGTGATATTAAAAACTATCCACAATGAATTTTTTTAAAACAATATCCCAGTGGCCAATTGTATGAAAATAATTCTTATTATAACAAGTCAGATTCTGTCTTTGGTGACACTTTCTAAACACAGACAAATACATGCACATCACCCTGTCCTTTCTCTTGCTATCTGGGACAGTCAACAAATCCAGGGTAGTTGCCTGTTAATTCTATTACTACGCATCCAGCTAGAGCCTATTACAGGCGCACATGGATTTCTGGAACATCAAATGGATGGAATGGAGGAAGCTAAGAGCACAGCCAGGCAAAGCAAGATCTCGTTTCCCAAGAGCTCCACGGCAGTTTTCCTTCTGAGGCTCTGTGATCTGAAACTATTGAAAGACTATAGGAATATACCGAGAAATTAGGGAAATACGTGCTAGCTAAGAGTTAGGATCTTCGGGAACACATTTGTTTTTATAGTTTTACATAGTTTAGTTTTTGGAGTGAAGTAGATCTTTAATGCCATTATGCTCTTTTTATGATGGCGACAACATAAAGTGATGAAAAGAACGTTATCAAACATAGTATAAAATACAGCTCCATAACTATGCAACAAGCCCCTTTTCTTGACTGCAAGTGTAGATTTTCCCTTCCCTAAATTTTATCAAACATCAAAGAGAGCATGTAGGTAACGAACTTACAGGAAGTCTCTCAAAAACAATGAGTTGGGACTAGGGCTTATCAATAACCATGATGATAAGGCAATATATTCAAAACACCCATTAACTGCAAAACATTTCTTTTATTCGTTCTCTCTCTCTCTCTCCCCCCTTCTCTTCTTTCTATTGTTTTCACAGCAGGTATTTTGTTGTTTTACCCCTAAATTCCACTACATCACAAGAATAGACATTTTACTTAGAGAAATATAATAAATACTTTAAACCAATGGAAAAAAGAATAGATGTGCAGTACCAGGAATATTAGTTCTTCTTTGGAAATTTAGTTTATGAATCTCATGACCTATGTAATCAATTATTCTCTCTTAGCCTCCATTGCCAAGGAGCTTACACCCAAATTTATGGCTTTCTCTTAGCAACTACACAGGGCTTCTTGTATTGGAGAATCTAACTTCCTTGATATTCTAACTCGTTGTTTTCCTGTTGCTTTGTTTTCTGCTATTGTCTCATGGAATTCTACTTTGCCATATTTTCTTTGTGATGTTAATAAGACCATTATAACATATATGTAAATCATAACATATATAATAATGTATTGAACATTTAAGAAATATATCATTACCCCTCCATTGCGTCTAACAATGTGCATTTCCCACTCCCTATAACTAATATCCTGAATGTTATCATTCCTTTGTTTAATTTATAATAGTTTTATTGCAGATTTTTATATGCCTAAACAATGGTAGTTTTTCTGATTTTAAAGGTTTTGTTCCTATCATACTCTATATATCTATAGGGACTCGATGTTTTGTTTACCCAACATTATGTTTCCAAGATTAATACATGTTTTTGCATGTAGCCATACTCATTACATTTTAAAGCCTGGATAACAACCCAGTATGTGAAAAACATATGAGTGTGTATGTATTTGAGACTGTATACTGTATATGTGTGTGTGTATCCCTCCATTCTCCAATTTTAGGCATTCGGATTGTTTCTAGTTTGGGACCATTACAAACACTGTTCCTGTGAAAATTCCTATATTGGTGTCCTGGTGAAAATGTGCAAGAGTGTCTCTAAATCACATTCAAAGATATGGCAGTGTTTGGTCATAGGGTGTTTGAATGTTCTGCTTTGAGAAATGAAGAAATGTGTTTTTCAAAGTTGTTTTAATTCACACCCCAACCAGTCAAGTATGAGAGTGCTCCTGCTCACACACATCCTCGGTCAGGCTTCGTAATATTTTGCCATTCTGATGGGTGTGTAGTGCTATATTATTTCACTCATAATTTGCATTTGCATTAGTAAAAGATATATCTTTTAATCTGTTCATTGCCTATAGCTATTTCATTTTATGTGAAGTGCCTGTTTTATGTCTTTATCCCAGTTTTCCATTGGTTTGTTCGTCTTTCTCTTATTCACTTGTTCTTGTCACATATCCTGCACATCAATCCTTTGGTAGTTATAAAACTTACAATTAGCTTCACCCAGTTAGGGGCTCCTTTTACCCTCTCTTTCTAGTACATTTTGGAGAATAATGATACTTAATTAAAAAGCAATTACATTTATGCCTGACTTTATGCTCATATCTTTTGTGTCTTCAAACAATTTCCCCTACACAAAGGTAAGAAAGATGCTCCTTTGTTGTTTTCTAAAAGTTTTACAATTTTGTATGTCATATTTGAGTCTTCAAGGCTTCTGGCATTGATTTTTGTGAATTGTATGATTTAAGGATCTATACAATTTATTTAAATTTTTTACATGGATAATCAATTGTTGCCAGCACCATTTACTAGAGTCCCTCTATTCCCCAATTATAAGCAAGACCACATCTGTCATATAATCAGCGTTCTGTATACACATTCACATTTCTTGGTTCGGTATTCTAATTCATTGGTCAATTTGTTTGAACTCATTTCACTACTACATTGCTTTGATTGTAAGAGCTTTAAATAAGTCATGATATCTAGAATGGAAAGCTCAGCCCAGACTGACAGATACCTGTTCGATAAATTTAAAAACTGATTTCTGGTACTATAGTTTTAGACATCAAGTAATAGAATCATTCAGTATATATTCTTCTGTGCTTCTCTTCTTTTCCTCATCGTTATGTTTGTGAGATTTGACATGTTTAAAAGAGCTATAGCTCCTTTATTTTCATAGCTGTCATAGCTGTATGGTATCTTATCTTATTATATACTTTTCTCTATTTTACTATTAAATGGATATTCACATTGTTTCCAGTTCCTTCACTTTCTTTATATTTGACCTTAAAAAGTTATTGACACAACCAAGAAAGGTGTGTTACAATTTTCCGCTAAGTATAGGATGGTGAATATATCAATTTGCCCATGTAATTGTGTCAATGTTTTGCCTGATCAATCTTGATGTATTAATCATGTTCATACAAGTCTAAAATTATGTTATCTTCCTCGTGAATTGAAATTTTTTTCAACTCTATGTGGTGACCATCTTTATTCTTAATAGTAGGGTTTTTTGGTTTACGGTGTCCTTTTAATCAGTGTTTACCTAATCTATTTTTCTCTCATACTTGAGCTTTCTGCCATCTGCACCTCATGTTTTCAGTGTGCCTATTAGAAAGGCCATCCAGCTGGTTGTTGTTTTATTGCTTTTATCTAACACTATAATTCGTTTTTAACTGGTAAGTTTAGTCCACTTATATTTATTTAATATAGGTTAGGAATTATTTCTATTATCTTACTTTTTACTTTCTATTCATCATGCTTTTTTAAAAAAAATTCTTTAATTTTCTTCCCTTTCCATTTTGGGTTGAGGTATTTTTTTCCCATTACATTTTATTTTTGTCTTCACTGTCTGGCTAATTATATTTCTATTCTCTTATGTTTGCTCTTGAAATTTTCCTATGCATGTTTAACTAAACAATGATTAAGGTAAACAGTATCTTAACCCTGAACAAACAATATAAAAACCTTGGAACATGTTAACTCTGAATATCTCTTTCCAAAACCAAGTGATGGTTCTTTCCAGTGTTATAATTATGTTCTTATTGTGATTATTTTATATAGATTATTATTGAGTTTATATTTGTTTTCACCTTTGTATTTGCTCAGACTGTGTTTCTGTGATAATATTTCTTGTTCCTGAAGAACACCTTTTAGAAATTCCTGTAGTAAAAGTCATTGGTGGTAAACATATCTTAGTTTATGTTCCTATTCAAACATTTTAATTTCAACTTTCGGTTTTCTGACTACACAATTCTAAGTTGTTCATTTTCTCACTCTTCCTGCTTTTGATTGTGCTATTTAGTAGTCCGCTATAATTGTCTTTCGTTTGTGGGCAATCTTTCTTATTTAGAGGGCAATTTTAAAAATATATTTTTGTTGTTGATATTCTGCAGATTCTTTCCAACATGCCTTGGTATGATTCCACTTTATTTATTGTTGTTAGGATTCACTGTATTTCTTTGTCTCTGGATCCACATTTTCCATCACTCCCAGAAAATTCACATCCTAGTCAGAATCTCAGAAAGAATGAATAGAGAGAATCATGAAAGTAAAATTGGGGATGTAGCATAGTTTGTGCATAGTCACAGTTGAATAGCATTTTGTGTTGTGAATATATTATCACATTTGTATTTTATAGTTACAATATTTTTACTTTTACAAGTACTCATTTCATTTACAAAAATTCCCAGTCCATTCCTAATGCCGTCTCGTTGTTTGCGTTTTCTTTAAAAAATCACTTCGAACATAATGATTCTAATATTATCTGTCTTGTAATATTTGTATCAGTCGTTTTGGGAATCTTATTACGTGGTGGCTGACTCACTGCAGTATTTCTTCTATTTTTGTTGGTGCTATTTCATTGTGAGGTCATCGCTTGATACCAAGGTGTCAGGGCGCTGCCTAAATTAAGGACATTTTCCCCACAGAGCAGAGATTTTCAACCTTTTTCATCTTGTGGCACACATAAACTAATTACTATAATTCTGTGGAACAACAAAATATGTTATAGTTTTTGTGAAGCTGACAAAAATATATATAATTTTGATTCATTCACACAAGAGGCCTATTGTTGTGTTGGCTGTTGTCGTTGTGTATTCGACAATCTAAGGGAAAAGAGGTCGGTGCCCCTGACGACATAGTTTGGTACTGCATGTTTTAAACATTCTTGGGGCACATCACTTGAAAATCACTGCCACAGAGGATTAGCTTCTGCTGCTACTATTGGCCAATGGCCACCACCAAGCTGATCCACTTTTACTCCCTTTAAAATCTCAACATGGAACAGACTGAAAGTGAGCAGAGGGGCGGACGGTCGATAGAATAATGGTAGAATGAAGGGGAAGGGACGAGACAAAGAACATGCATGAATGACCCATGGGTATGGACAACAAGGGTGGGGACTGACTGTGAAAGTGGAGGGTAGGACGGACAGAAGAGGGCAAAGGGGGAAAAATTCGGACAACTGTAAAAGGAAAAAAATCTCGGTTCATATCCTGCCTTTAGTTTCACTACCTTGCTTCTAGACCACTGTTCATAATCCAGA
>PVKM010010406.1:0-25108 GCA_004027735.1 Carollia perspicillata
GTTCTCATTAGTACATACTTTCCCTGCACCTGTGGAGAAAGGCCCATGCCCTCCCCCTGCGCATGGGAACAACCAGATAATTAGCAGTTGGGAGGTAGTCTGGGCCCAGAACGGCCTTGAGGTTAGAAACCAGGTTTCCACACCACTCTCGTGGTGAGAAACCCTCTCCTTAACCCCTTATGGCCGCTGGGCCCCTACAATACACAGTGGATATTTAATGTGCATCAGTGTTGGGGCTCTTTCATGGGTTAACCATTGACATTTTAGGCCAAATCACTTGTATTTTGGGTGATGCCTTCTGCATTGTAGGACATTTGGTAACATTTGTCCATAACCGAATACATGCCTACAGTACACCAACACACTAAAGATGTGTAAAAAAGAGACAAATAGAGTTAGAAAAAGAAAGAGGTTAAAATAAACATAAAGAAATATAATATTCAAAGAAGTAAATGAGTGAAAAGTGATATTTTTAAAAAAATGTTTTAAATCTTCACACAAAGATATATCTTACTGCTTTTTCAGAGAGGGAGGAACAGAGAGAAACAGAAAGAGAGAAAACACCATTGTGAGAGAGAAATGCTGATCACTTGTTTTTGGTATGCCCTGCCTTATCAGGTATTGAACCCATAACTTACATAGGTGTCTGGACTAGGGACTTAAGCAGCTACTTTGTAGTGAATGGAATGGTGCTGGAACAAACTGAGCCACCTGACCAGGGTGACATTATTTTTACTTGGAAGACATATGTGACTTCACTTTGGCTGTATTGTAGAAAAGCTAGTTCAAAAGCACTTTGTGGTAACCCCAAATGTTCATATTGACAGACAGCATCCATAGGAAACCATTATGGAAGCTGCACATCATGTAGGCTGGTATGAGCACAAAATGTGATTGAAGTATAACAGAAGTCCACAGAAATTTATATGGCAGAAGTAGTAACATTTATATGTTTTCTTAGTGTTAACTCCATAAAGATGAGAACCAAAAATGTTGTCTAGAGTAGTATGATTTTCCAAAATTGCATTGATGAATCTCAGACCTGATTTAATTAGTATTTCTAGCTACATTTCACTTCTTTCTGGTAATTTTGCTATGTCTGAGATTTTCCACCAAACACATGTAACACCAGCCCACAGTGTTGGGTTGTATGTCATACACCTGAGAAAATGTCTGTAGAAAGTAGTTCCAGTCCTCATCCCCAGTGAGCCAGTTGGGTCACTGGAGAGTCCAGAGAAACACAGTGGCACTAATGTAATCACAAAACAAGTGTTTGTACACATCTCTTACTTCTGAAACCTGGGACCCTTGTTACCTTCCTAGGAATCTGTGGAAATAGCTGTACCTGATGTATTTGTATATTAATGGAGGGGTCATGAGTGAGCAGTCAAGAGCCCTGAGAGCCTTTCATGGAAGTCTAATTAGAAAAAACACCCAGTTAAGGCAACTTTTAAAAAGTTAGCTCCCTTCCTCAGTGAGAGAAGAAAACAGAAGTAATCTGGTACTTACTCACATTCTAGAGACAGGTCCCTATCAAATTTACTTTAGTGAAGAAGGTTGAGAGATCAAAATATTTGCCAGCTATCTCCACATTTTCTCAGGATGTGTCTTTTGGGAAAGATCATAATATAACTATTTCCCTCACTATAAACACTGAATCTTGCTTTCCCTCTAACAACTTTGCTCATTCAGCTGTGAGTATCCTCAGGTAACTTACACCATTATTGTCACCTGATCCCACATGGGCAGCATCACAGCCATTGCCAATTATTTGTGTTGTGTTGTGGGGAAAATATCAGGGGAAGTGGGTGGCTTTCCTGGTCAGAAGCAGTTTGTTAGGTATTGGCATCCTGCTGAGTCTGCCCATCATGTACCTCTGGTCATGACTTGCAGAATAAGAAGTGAGTGGAGGAAAACCAGCTACTCTACATTCTTATAATCCCAAGCCACTGAGGCCTCCTTTGGTTTTTCTTAATGTTTCGGGTATATGTAGTTTTTCCTCTGTACCTGATAGGAATAAATTAAAAAACATTATGGTGGTGTTCCATTCTGCGAAGATTCCCAGGTAGCCCCTTAATATTACCCAACTGAATACCAGACATCTTTACAGAGCTCCACACAGACATGCATGGAGGAGCACTTAGACAGGTACAAATTCTGTTTAGCCTTAGAAAGGTGGCAGGTACACTAAAAGAACAGTCAAAACATGTCAGAGGTGAGAGTGGGCACAGAAGGTCTCTACAGCCCAAATCTTAAGATGGCAAGAGTTAGTCCATATCCTAGACCCCAGTCTGTGCAATCCTTGGGACACTCCAAGAGTCTCACACTAGATCACACTCTGTCCCACTCACAGTGGTATCTGAGCATCCATTCTCTCTGCCACCAGCTGCTAAATGAATATGTACAAAGCTAGTACTCACATATTTGTGGGGATATTAGAGAAAATGGTATGTTGTTTGACTTCATAGCAAGCTAAAACATCTTGCATTCGGCTATGGTTTTCGTGGAACTGTGTTCCTTAGGTGTTGGTGTAGCAGTCAGCTCCATTGTACTTTCAGACCTTCTCAGACATCCACTTGTTGAGAACCATCATGGCTGGTTTCAGGGACTGCAGCCTCATTAGCAGACAATAAGGTCACATGGCTAGAGCTGAGTGAAAAGGCCTTGGGAACATGAGTCACTAAAGAGACAGAACATTTCCTCCTGGAAGGAGCACAGCCCCTGTCTCCCTCACTTTCCCCTGCTTGGCCCTGGCACATGGCTGCTCCAGCCCGCGGAGCAGTCAACGGGGGTCCCAAGTCTACCTGAAACGGATGAAAGGGGTGGGAACAAGAGGCGTGAAGAATGGCAGTAAGACTGGACTCTGTTCAAACTACAAGGTTTTATTTTAAGCGCAGGGGGGTTATATAGGGACAGGAAAGGGAAAGTAGCCCTGATAGGTTGCCCCGGTGCATGATCACCACGTGCTCTTGTTAGTGATTGGTCAGTTGGGTGCATGATCAGTGCATGATCAGTGCATGATCTTGTTAGTGATTGGTCAGTTAGGTGCCTGATCAGCGTGTGATCAGTACCTTGATTGACAGCTGGTCCCCGTGCTCTACGGATGCAATGCTGGTGCCCTCTCGTGGGCAACACAAGAAGTGCAGCCTCTTGAGCTGACTGCATCAGCAAGCCAAGGCCCCAACACATGGCTGGTTAGGAAATGACAGGTAAGATCCCTCATGGGAGGGGCCACCTAAAGCACACACAGTTACAATGGACCCTCAAGGAAGGACTTAGACATCTTCAGAGAAGGGACAGAAGGACAGTCACCCTTTGGCTTCGTCATAGCCTGAGTCCTCAGTCTTTCTGTAAAGTCTCTTAGTCTCCTGGCTGCTTTTGTCTCCTCATGTGACTCAGCCTAAGAACAGTACCAGAGGCAGCTACATCCTTGTACTGGAACAGCAATTCTAGTCAGAGAATGAATATACATTGTTTCCTTTGAGACTTGCTCTGCCCTGTTATGAAAAAGACACTTGAGCTAAAGCCAACCCTGACCTGAGACAATCTCTGTGTTTCTCCAACTGTTATCTGTAAGTGATGTCAGTTTCTCATGAGAAAAGCTATGTAATCTGTAGCTTTTTGGACATTAGTTGATGAGCTTTATGTGCGTATTATGTGTCTCTGTATGAGCTGAAGTCAATAAAAATTCAAGGAAAGAAGTGTTCAGGACCTTTCTCTTTTGAGGGACTGGTAATGTTTCCTCTCCAAGCAGATCACATGTTGGGCATTTTTTTTTTTCTTATCTGCAATCACACAGAAAAGCTCTGCTGGCAGAGACACCCCATCACCCAATATCACACCTAATAGCATCATGTATACACTAAGTGGCAGATGTGATTAAGCTATTCCAGCAGGTTTGTTTAACCTATCACATAACAAACACAGACCACCAAGGTCAGAAGCTGCAACCTCCTTTCTTTTCTTGAATTCCCACAGTGGATACCATTTTTCACAGGGTCACAATCTAACAATGCCACTAGAACATGACTTTATTCCATTGAGTTGCCATGTCAGCAGTTCTGACAAAAATAGGATGTCTCCTGACAAGGAATATTACTTTTCTTGTGCTGTCAAAATGTAGTGCTATGTTGGTGGATGCAAACAACATACTTTTTAACTTACAATTCTGCAACCTTGAATTTTGAGATCAGGTTCTGGGCTGGATTGTTTTCTCTTGAGGATCCTTTCCTTATTTGCAGATGAGTGTGTTTAAACTTGTTCCCAGGTGTTTCCTCTGTGCTTCTCTGTGACCTGACCATTTGATAAAGACTCCACTTTTACTGGATTAGGACCCGTGCAAATTAACTCACTTAACATTATTCCCCTGAAAACTATGAATCCAAATACAGGCACTCTGTATGAGGTAATGGGCCTTTAGACACAAATTGTGAGTTTGGAAAACACATTTGAGCTCTTCATGCATGTGCCTGCTTGGCTGAAGAGACTTACACAGAAATGAGACTGCAAGTAGAAATTCATATGTAATATGTTAAGGTGTGTCATAGGTACAGTCACATATGAACTAAAAATTCTTCCCCAATGACATTCCCACCAGCAGTCTCTGATGGTGGTTGCTTTTTCAATCAAGCCTCACTTTAAATTTATAATTGTTTCAAACCCAATCATCGTGGTGTCAAGTTGTCCAATGCTATCACAGTTGTCATTGTGTGCAGTATTTCTTTTACCAATATTATGTGTCAGATATCAGCCATTTAACAGAGATGTGGATATTTTTCTATCTCATGTGATCAGGTACTGTCCCTGGGAAGGGCTATATTTCTTCATTACATCTCCAAGTATTTGTCTCTTTACTAATTCTGTTACTCTACAATGAAGGCTTCAAAACTTGATTAAATAAAAGAAAACAATCAGTGCCATTTTTTACATCAAGTGGATTCCTTTCATGAGTGTGGTTCCTGTACACTGTCTTTAAATTGCAGAGGCATAACATTCTACAGAAATTGTCGTTTAATGTCAGAGGAGGCCAAGACTCAGCAGCTCAGATAGAATGTGGTATTGCCTGACATTTTGTGGTTCTCAGTACTGGCCTGCAGGAACTTGAGAACCATTTGACATATTTAAGTCTGGGTATTCTCATCCCTGTCTTTGGGTTATTTGTTGTGGAATCACTGGGAAATCCTTTTAAACAGACTAATCATAAAGGGAAGTCTCTTGCTCCTAAGCTAAAAAAATGCCCTGAAAGGAAGATCATATAATTCTTCTTGATCAACTATCTTATGATAGCACATTTAAAGGTCAGAAATTGTTTCAGTTTGGGCACCTTATCTTTATTCATGCATCCCTGAAGAACTCCGAGTTCCTGCAGTAGCTCCACATTGTCATTCTTTCTGTGGTTATTGGTGACGTTGTTTACATTGTGTCTGTTTTTGTTTAACTAAGTATGAAGGTGACATTCTTTTTAATTTAAATATGTTTTATTTGGAGGTCCAAGATGGTGACAGAGTAGGAGGGAGCGGACTTCACTTCCCCCTACACACAGGAGGAAAAACTGGCTAATCCATGGAGGAACGGAGCAGACAGACAACATTATTGCAGCGTATTTGAAAATAAGAATCCACAAAGCGGTAACAGACACTGAAAAAACAGAAACCAAATGGTAAGAAGGAGATTTCAGGAGACTAAGGTCCCGGGGATCAGCATGGGGACCGGGGGACTGTGAAGCCCTAGGCCCAGCGCCGGGGGCCGGCGCCCGGCACCCAGAGCGGGCTTTCAGTCAACCACAGAAGCAGAGGGACGGCCGAAATCCTTGGGAGAGAGCTGGGTCACCTGCTCCCTCCCTCCCAGACAGACCAGGTTTGGAGCAACACGGGCAGAGTTCTGGTTGAGGAGAGGGGAAAAAGGAGGAAAAGGCAAAACGCTCAAAGCTGTGATTACTCTCTGTGGTCACCAGCTTGGATGAGCTGAGGACTGGGTTACCTCTTGCACTGACTCCGGGAGTTGGGCACTGACTCCGGGAGTCGCCGGCTGCCACGCACTGACTCTGGGATTGGGAGTTGCCGGCCGGAGAGTTGGGTTACAGGGACACCAGGCTTAAAGAGGAGAATTTATCAAACAGAAGGGCTGGGGAATCTGCTGTGATGGCCTGAGACTGACTCCCAGCCCAGCCAGGCGTGGGTGGAAGGCGCAGTGACTCCATCCCGGTGGCGCTGGGAGGGGAGACTTTGGGCCCAGGTTCCCTGGGAAGGGAGGCATTTTGCGCCAACCTAAGCGAGTGGGTGCTGCTGACTCCAGTATCTGGAGGTGACCACCGGGAGAAGCCATTAGAAGAGAATCAGGCCTCCCACGTCGAGGATATTGGGAAAGGAGCCAGACTGGCGGCTAGGACAGTGCTTGGAAGGCAGCCTGGGTGAATGTCAGGAGTGGAAAATCGCCACACCAATCACTCCCCAGCCTTCTGCAGCCAGCAAGACCAGAAAAACCGGTTTGGCCAGTTTGAATCCAACAAGAGGAGTGTTTTTTGTGTGTGTGTGTGTGGTTTCTTTTTTATTTTTTTTATATGCTGTTTTTTTTTTAATAATCTTTTTGTTATTACTATTTTTAAAATTTTCACTACTGTTTAACTCCAATTGCTTTTCCTCTCTTCCATTCTTTCTTGATTTTGTACTGCACACATTATTTCGAATTTTATCTCTCCTTTCTTACTTCTCCTGCCTTTTTTTTCTCTCTCTCTCCCTTTTTTTTTTTTTTTGTTTTTTTTCTGTAATACCCACAAGCGAGAGAAAAACTTGGAACTGAGAAAGGACCCGAAGTGGACTCAAATAGGGGGCAACCTAACACCTGAGACAGGGAGACAAATTTCACTCAACTATAGCAGGGAAACTGCAAGTTGCTGCATATTTGGATTATTATTTTTCCTCCTTTTTTCATCATTCCTACATCTTTAATCTCAATAGTATTTTTGTATTCCCCTTCTTTCTCTATAGCCTTTGCTTGGCAGGGTATATTATACCATTTGACAGGTTTTCCCTGTTCTCTCTTCTATTTTGTATTGCTAATTTACTGTCATTCATGTGAATTGTGTTCCATCAGCACACTACTCAATATGCTATACCCCCTGTTCAGGTTATTCAGAACACATACATTCTGGCATATGACTGTCGCTCTAATATTAGTGTAAATAACTGCTGTTCCACACAAGTGTAAATACTTCAAAGCACCCTCCCCGGATACTAGCCCACATCACAGTCTCCTGAACTCTATTATTAGGGAGGTTAACACTATTCTCTGACACGCTACACCTATGTACTACCTTTTACTCTCACCTTACCCCAGAATCTGACCTCCCACAACTTCAGTGCTTTCTAGATCCAACTAACAACCCCTCCCTTCTCAACAAGAGTCTTTTCTTCTTCCCATCTTTTCTTAAAAGTGGCCAGTTGGGTTGAGGAACAAGGTTAATGCTACACATAGCCAAAAGATCTCCTATCTCTTATACTGGTTGCTACTGTAAATATCATAGAATACTCCCCTGCTGTCTTAAACCGTTTTGCCTCCCCCTCCAACTGAGCACAAAAAAGAGTAGGTGGAAGTGGTGAACACCAGGAACCCGAAGGAGACTGCACCACTGAATCTCATAGGCATTCTACCACAGCAGTTCACACCATAAACCCTGGGAAACAGAACAAATCCATTTAAAAAGCAGAAGCTATCAAGAAGAATCTTACAAATAATGAGAAGACAAAGAAACAATCCCCAAATGAAAGGAAAGGAGGAAGCCTCAGAAACAGTGCTAAACGAAATGGAAGCAAGTCAGCTATCAGATATTGAATTCAAAGAACTGGTTATCAGGAAGTTCCGTGAGATGACAAAAAACTACCAGAAACTACAGGAGAGCTACGATGTGCTCACCGTAAACTATACGAACATGAAAAAGGAAATAGAAAAAGTAAACAAGGGCCAAGAGGAAATCAAGAATACAATGGCTGAACTGAAGAACACAGTGGAAGCAATCAAAAGCAGGATGGATGAAGCAGAAGATCGGATCAGTGAATTAGAAGACACAGTAGAAAAAAACACCCAGAATGAGCAAGTAAAGGAAAAAAGGCTCAGAAAGAATGAAGAGGGATTAAGAGAAATGCAAGACAATATGAAACGTAATAATATCCGTATAATAGGGATACCAGAAGGAGAAAAAGAAAAGCAAGGAATAGAAAATCTATTTGAAAAAGTAATTATGGAAAACTTCCCCAAGTTATTGAGAGAAAAAGTCACACAAATACAGGAAACACAGAGAGTCCCAATCAAGAGGAACCCAAAGAGGCCCTCCTCAAGACACATCATAATTAAAATGGCAAAATTCCAAGACAAAGAGAGAATCTTAAAGGCAGCAAGGGAGAAGAAGGGAGTAACATACAAGGGAGCCCCAATAAGGTTAGCTGCTGACTTCTCAATGGAAACACACCAAGCCAGAAGAGAGTGGCAAGAATTATTCCAAGTACTGAGAACCAGAGACCTGTAACTTAGGCTTCTTTACCCAGCAAGGATCTCAATCAAGATAGAAGGCCAAATAAAGAGCTTCCAAGACAAAGGAAGTCTAAAAGAATATGCATCCACAAATCCAGCATTGCAAGAGATGCTAAAAGGACTGCTCTAAGGAAAGGAAGGAAAAGAGAGAGACAGAGAGGAACATAGGTACAGAAATGGCAATGAATAAGTACCTATCCATAATAATCTTAAATGTAAATGGATTAAATGCTCCAATCAAAAGACACAGACTAGCTGAATGGGTAAGAAAGCATGACCCACACATATGCTGCCTACAAGAGACCCACCTGAGGACAAAAGACATACACAGACTGAAAGTGAAGGGCTGGAAACAAATTTTCCAAGCAGATGGACAGGAAAAAAAAAGCTGGGGTAGCAATACTCATATCAGACAAAATAGACTTCAAAAAAAAGAGCCATAAACAGAGAACCAGAAGGTCACTTCATAATACTCAAGGGAAGACTCCACCAAGAAGACATAAACATTGTAAATATATATGCACCCAACATTGGAGCTCCCAAATACATAAAGAAAACCTTAGAAGACTTCAAGAAAGACATTGATAGCAATACAATTATAGTAGGGGATTTTAACACCCCACTCTCAAAAATGGACAGATCATCCAAACAAAATATCAACAAAGATATTGTGGCATTGAACAATGCCCTAGATGAAATGGACTTAACTGATATATATACAGCCCTGCATCCAAAAGAAGCTAAATACACATTCTATTCAAATGCACATGGGACATTTTCAAAGATAGACCACATGATAAGACACAAAACAAGCCTCAACAAATACAAGAAAATTGAAATCATACCAACCATTTTCTCTGACCACAAGGGTCTGAAATTAGAAACCAACCCCAAGGAAAAAAACCCAAAACACTCAAAATCATGGAGACTGAATAGCATGCTATTAAACAATGAATGGGTCAAGAATGAAATCAAGAAAGAAATCAAAAAGTTTCTGGAAACAAATGAAAATGAATTTACGACAACCCAAAATTTATGGGACACAGCAAAGGCAGTCCTGAGAGGGAAGTTCATAGCAATACAGGCCTACCTAAAAAAGATAGAAACATTTCAAACAAACAACCTAACCCTCCGCCTACAAGAACTCGAGGAACAACAACAGAGACAGCCCAGAGCTGGTAAAAGGAGGGAAATAACCAAGATCAGAGCAGAATTAAATGACATAGAGACCAAAGGCACAATACTAAGGATCAATGAATCTAAGAGCTGGTTTCTTTGAAAAGATAAACAAAATCGACAAGCCTTTAAGCAGGCTCATCAAGAAAAAAAGAGAGAGGACCCAAATAAGCACAATCAGAAATGAAAGAGGAGAGATTACAACTGACACCGCAGAAATACAAAGGATTGTAAGAAATTACTATGAGGATCTATATGCCAAGAAATTTGAAAACCTAGGTGAAATGGACAATTTCTAGAAAAATATAATCTTCCAAAACTCAATGAACAAGAAGCAGAAAGCCTGAACAGACCAATAACAGCAGATGAAATTGAAGCAGTGATCAAAAAACTCCCGACACACAAAAGCCCTGGACCAGATGGGTACACAGGAGAATTCTACAGAGCATTTAAGCAAGAACTAACCCCGATCCTTCACAGACTATTCCAAAGTATCCAAAGTGATGGAAGACTCCCAAACTCCTTCTATGAAGCCAGCATCATCCTAATCCCAAAACCAGATAAAGGCACAACAAAGAAAGAAAACTTCAGGCCAATATCGCTGATGAACATAGACGCTAAAATCCTCAACAAAATATTGGCAAACCGCATCCAGCAATACATTAAAAAGATCATACACCATGACCAAGTGGGATTCAGCCCAGGGATGCAAGGATGGTTCAACATTCGCAAATCAGTAAATGTAATACACCACATAAACAAAAGCAAGGACAAAAATCACATGATCATATCAATAGATGCGGAAAAAGCATTTGACAAGGTACAGCACCCATTTATGATCAAAACACTCAGCAAAGTGGGAATAGAGGGCACATTTCGCAACATAATAAAGGCCATATATGAGAAACCTACAGCCAACATCATACTCAATGGACAAAAACGAAAAGCTTTTCCACTGAGATCAGGAACAAGACAAGGTTGTCCACTTTCACCACTTCTATTCAATATAGTTTTGGAAGTTCTAGCCACAGCAATCAGACAAGAAAAGGAAATAAAAGGCATCCAATCGGAAAGGAGGAAACAAAACTGTCACTGTTTGCAGATGATATGATAGTGTACATGGAAAATCCTATAGACTCTACCTCAAAACTGCTCAACCTAATAAATGAATTTGACAAAACAGTGGGATACAAAGTCAATATCCAGAAATCAAAGGCAGTTTTGTATACCAACAATGAAACAGCAGAAGCAGAAATCAAGAAAAAAATCCCATTTGATATAGCAAAAAGAAAAATAAAATACCTAGGAATAAACCTAACCAAGGAGATAAAAGACCTGTATGCAGAAAACTACACAACACTGAAGAATAAAATCAAGGAAGACACAAACAAATGGAAACATATACCGTGTTCATGGATTGGAAGAATTAACATCATCAAAATGTCCATATTACCCAAAGCAATATACAGATTCAATGCAATACCTATCAAAGTACCAATGGCATATTTTACAGACATAGAGCAAACACTTCAAAAGTTTATATGGAACCATAAATGACCCCGAATAGCAGCTGCAATTTTGAGGAAGAAAAACAATGTAGGAGGGATCACAATACCTGATACCAAACTGTATTACAAGGCCACGGTAATCAAAACAGCCTGGTACTGGCATAAAAACAGGCACATAGACCAATGGAACAAAACAGAGAGCCCAGAAATAAACCCAGTCACTACAGTCAGTTAATATTTCACAAAGGGGGCAACACCATAAAATGGAGTAAAAATAGTCTCTTCAACAAATGGTGTTGGGAGAACTGGACAGCTACGTGCAAAAAAATGAAGCTCGAGCACCAACTTACACCTTACACAAAAATACATTCAAGATGAATAAAAGACTTAAATATAAGGCATGACACCATTAAAATCCTAGAGGAGAACATAGGCAGGAAAATCTCAGATATCTCACGCAGCAACATTTTTACCGACATGTCCCCCAGAACAAGGGATATAAAGGAAAGAATAAACAAATGGGATCTCATCAAAATAAAAAGCATTACTTTTTCTTTTTGTGAAATTCTTCCTACTCAAGCCTGTCACTCTGTACAGAGGCCTGGTCTCTCTCACTGCCCAATTGTGGACTATCCAGTTCAGGGCCAATCAGGGCCCAACTCTCAACTCTCCCCAGCTGGTGTCCACAGACTCTGTGGATGCTCACAGCCCCTGTGTGTTTGCCACTTAGTCCTTATTTTCCTCTCTGCAACTTCAAGCAACCAGGTCTCTCCCAGTGCTGCTCAAACCTTGTTTGTCTGGGGAGGGAGCCATTGACCCAGCTCTCTCCCAAGAACCCTGTGGTAGACCCGGTGGGTGCCGGACCTGGAACTGCAGCTACCCTGGTCTCAGGGACTTTATTTTCCTGAAGCACTCTCCTTACCATCTGGTTTTTCAATGTGCACTACAATTTTTGGTCTCCTATCTTCATGTATGCTGGGGTACTGTTGGCTGTTTGCTCTGTTCATCCATAGTTCAGCTAGGTTTTTCTCCTGTGTGTAGGGGGAAGTGGAATCTGCTCCCTCCTACCTCACTGCCATCTTGCCTCTCCCCTCACTCTTCTATTATTCCTGTGGTTGTTTAACTTTAGAAATTTCCACTCCTACATGAAAGTTGTCTGCCTCTTGTCTCAAGGCTTGTTGCCATTCTGATCTTGAAAAAGCACATGGAAATGAACCTGTTATGGAGTGCAATCTATTCTTGCCAGTTTAGAGATCTCTGGAAGTAGCAGAGAAGCCAAAGACCCACTCAGATAATTGGGATGAATTTAGATGGAGTTCCTTCATGCAACTATGGATAAGGTACACTACTACATGCTGTAAGTTTCTGAGACATTTAACATAACTCAGTGAAATAATGGACACAATCCTCAGCTTTAGCTTTAGTCATAGAGTGAGTCACATTAGACATCACTTAAAATTTCTTTCCCAAGTCATAGATGGTATGTTCACAGTCTTCTGTGAACCTGGAGAAAGGTCTCTAACACTGACTGGAATAATTGATGACAGGATTATGTAGAAATTTTAGTGACATTTGAGGCTTTAAAAAGGGGTCTTTTTTCCCTTTTTTAAAAAATGAAACGTGTTGGAAAGGTGAGCATGGGATTGGGTGTTAGGAGGGCCTGGAAACACCCTGGATTCAAGTCTTTCTGAAGATTAATGTCGTTTTTTTTTTGTCATTTCCACCTCTACTTCTGGCCTAACTTTGATACCCTTTAACCTCACTTCACCATCATTAACCTATGCCACACAGAAGGCATAAGGCAAGAATCTGGAGACAGACCACAAAGTCGGTTGTACAAGCCAGGTAAAAGTTCCTGGTAAAAACAATCTATTTTTTTACTTCAAGCTTTCAGTTCAAAGCAACAGGAATAATTTTACACCTGCCCCTGGTAAATTATATACATTCAAATATTGAACATGTTTATTATTTTCTTCATAATACAGCAATTTAAAAAGAATCTCTCCCTTAAAGGTATATTTTAATTTTATAATTTAATTTATTGATGTCACATTGGTTAATAAAATTATATTGATTTAAAATGTAAATATTTACAATAACAAATGTGTACATTGTACTGTGTTTTTACCACTTTAAGTCCAGTCTTTAATGGTCAAGTGGAATATGGTATGAGGTGTTTAAAAAGAGTCATTTTAGCCAGGTGGTGAAAGAGTAACAGCATATGCCCTCACCTGTAATGGAACCTAATCAACAAAACAGAATGGCAAGCAAAATACAATCAGAGACTTTTAAATAAGAACAAATTATAATCAGAGGGGAACAGGAAGGGGGAAGAGGTGAACGAGGGAAAGAAATGGAAGGTTTGTTGAGGAACATGTATAAAGGACCTATGGACAAACCCAAAGCAGGTAAGATTGAGGGGGGCATGGGGGTGGGTTTGGTGGGGGAATGTACTGGTGGGAAAATAGAGACAACTCTACAAGAACAACAATAAAAGGAAAAAAGGAAGATGCACTATGACACCTTCTGATTGCTACAATAAAGAAGGTCACAGTGTAAGAACATAAAGTAAAAATAAAAATAAAAAACCTCATTTTAATCTATTTAAAAATTAATAAAAAAAAAACATGGCTCTAATTGCCACAGTGAGTTAGTCTTACTCATCGACCTTTATAAAGCATTTAATGCAAACACTGCACTTTATGACGTTTACTCCTAGTTCAATGGAACATTTTCCAAGATAGATCATGGACCAGGCCAGAAAACAAGTATCAAGAAAGTCAAGAAACTTAAAGTATATCTACCATACTATCTGACCACGATGTTAAAAATAATTAGAAATAAGTATTAAAAATATAAGAAAAAATAACGCGTGTGAAGATTAAACATGCTTCCAAAAAATAGATCAAAGAAGAAAACAAATAGAAAACTAAATCTGCCTTCAACTCACATGAATTGAAAAACAACCTAACAAAATCTAGGGTGAAGAAAAAGCAGTTAAAAGAGAAAACAGCATAGCTATATAGAGCTACCAAAACAGTAGAAAACAATCCAAATAATCAGTGAAATTTATGCCTGCAGATATACCACAAAAATAAAATCAAAGAAAAAACAAGTAGGAGAAAAATTATAACAAAATCTGAGCACAAATAAGTAAAATAAAAATACAAGATAAAAGACAAATAAAATAAAGGCTGACTCAATGAATTATAAATAAAATGGACAACCTGATAGAGTCATCAAAAAGAGAAGAAGAGGGAAAAAATGAATAAAATCAAAATTGAAAAGGAAACTCTCAACTGATGCCATAGATTTAAAAAAGCATTAAAAGATATTTTGAACAATTGTATACCAACAATTTCATAATCTAGATAAAATGGATTTTCTTCAAAAACTTAGAGCTTCCCAAAATTTACCTAGAAAGAAACAGAGATCTCTACAGATCAATTATTATCAATGAAACTGAAATAGTAATGAAAACTCCCCAAAATCAAAATCCCAGGATCAAATAGTTTATAGGTGAATTCTACCAAATATTTAAATAATAATTAGTACCTTTCCTCTTCAAACTATTTTTAAAACCATAGAATAACACTTTCAAACTCATATTCTGAGGTCAGCATTAATCTGATAACAAAACCAAACAGAGACACAACAAAAGAAATTATTTACAGGATGATATCCCTGATATACACAGATGCCACAAATTTTAACAGAATAATAGCAAACTAAAATTATTAGCATATTCAAAGAATTATACTTTATAATCAACTAAGAATCATACCAAAAACACACACCTGGTTGAACATCTTTTAAAACATTAAGGTAACTTGAAAATAAAAAAATATCAAGAATTACAGTTATGTGATTATTTTAAAAAGATTTTGATATACCAATAAGAAAAATAAAGTACCTAGGAATAAACCTAACCAATGAGGTAAAAGACCTGTCCTCAGAAAACTATACAACACCGAAGAAAGAAATTAAGGAAGACACAAATAAATGAAAGCATGTACCTTGCTCATCTATTGGAAGAATTAGCATCATCGGAATGGTCATACTACCCTAAGAAGTATATATATTCAATGCAATTCCTATTAAAGTACCAATGCCATATTTCACAGATACATAACAAACATTTCAGAACTTTATATGGAACCATAAAAGACCTTGAATAGCTGCAGAAATTTTGAGAAAGAACAACAAAGCAGGAGGGATCACAATACCTGATATCAAACTGTATTACAAAGTCACTGTAACCAAAACAGCCTCTTACTGACATAAAAACGGACACATACCAGTGGAACAGATCAGAGAGCCCAGAAATAAACCCAAGTCTCTATGGTCAAATAACATTTGACAAAGAGGGAAGAAGCATAAAATGGAGTAAAAATAGCCTCTTCAACAAATAGTGTTGGGAGATTTGGACAGCTATGTGCAAAAAAAAATGAAACTTGATCACCAGCTTACACCATACTCAAAAATAAATACAAGGTGGATAAGAGACTTAAATATAAGTCATGACATCATAAAAATCATAGAGGGAAACATTGGTAGGAAAATCTCAGACATTCCACAGAGCAACATCTTCACTGATATGTCCCCTAAAGTAAGGGACATAAAGGGAAGAATAAGTGAAGTGTGCACTGGCCTGCAGTGCCTGTGGTGTTATGGATGGGATTTGAGACAAATTCACACAGACTACCGAGTCCTGTGGAGGAAAAGGGGCAGGCCACTCTCTCTAGGGGAGAGCTGCTGCACACCCTTGCCTAGACAAACTTTCATTTATTTATTTATTTATTTATTTTTGAGCAGGAGTTCAGGTACAACTTATTCATCATTGTCAGGCAATAAGGATCAAACAATAGATAGCATACAAAGAACTATTAGGGCTTTTTCTGAGTCAGGGTCTATCAGTTAAAAGGCTACAAAACTTTGAGAAACAAACTCATTTTCTGCTCTGGCCTTTATCATTTAACTAAAAGCATTCTTAGCAAAGTAGGATTCACAGGATTTTACATATCCTTTCTCAGGCCTGATTACCCGGGGAGCTTGCCCTTTCCAGCACAGGTCTGCACTGCCCTCTGTCATTGTTTCAGGCTTAAGTCAGGCAGAGGAGTCAAATAGCCAAGGAATTTTTGGAGACTTCTCGAGGGCTCAGGGGAATCAGGCTTTGTGAAAGCTGAGGGGTGATGGTCCATCACCCCCTTTCTCCATAGCCCCCCAAGTCCTTCCCTGCGACCTCCACATAATCATGCTTGTCTTTAGGTCATCCCCCCTTGGGGAATTTTACTGATTGGCTAACTGATCAAGTGTTGGGGGCCAGCTATGAATGAAGTAAAAGGAGCAGAAGCAGTGTTCCTGCCAGGGAGATAAGCTTTATTTCCTTAGTGGCTTATGGTCTGAAGGTCACTCACTCAGCCTTAGCCATGGAGGGGTCACAGCTCCTGAAAACAGGCAAGGTGGTTCCCAACAAATAAACAAACGGGACCTCATCAAATTAAAAAGCTTCTACATGACTAAAGAAAACTGCAGCAAAATGAAAAGAGAACCAACTCTATGGGAAAACATATTTGCCAATAATACATCTGAAAAGGGTGGGATCTCTAAATGATATGAAGAACTCACAGGACTCCACTACAGGAAAACAAACAATCCAATTTAAAAATGGGCAAAAGACTTGAACTGACACTCCTCCAAGGAGGATATACAGAGGGCCCAGAGACAAATGAAAAGATGCTCAGCATCACTAGCTGTCAGAGAGATGCAAATTAAAAGCACAATGAGATACCCCTTCAAATTGGTCAGAATGGCTATCATAAACAAATCAACAAGTGTTGGAGAGGATGTGGAAAAAAGGGAACCCTAGTGCACTGTTGGTGGGATTGCAGACTGGTGAAGCCACTGTGGAAAATAGTATAGAATTTCATCAGAAACCTGAAAATGGAACTGCCTTTTGACCCAGCATGTCCACTGCTAGGATTATAGCATAAGAGCCCTGATACACCAATCCAAAAGAACCTATGCACCCCAATGTTCATAGCAGCACAATTTATAATAGCCAAATGCTGGACACAACTTAAGTGCCCATCAGCAAATGAATGGATCAAAAAACTATAGTACATTTACATAATGGAATTCTACACAGCAGAGGGAAAGGAGCTCCTACCCTTTGGGACTGCATGGATGGAACTGGAGAGCATTATGCTAAGTGAAATGAGCCAGGCAGTGAGGGACAAATACCATATGATCTCACCTTTAACTGGAACATAATCAACAAAAGAAAAAAGCAAACAAAATATAACCAGAGACATTGAAATTAAGAACAATCTAACAATAGCCAGAGGGGATGGGGAGGGGACAGTGGGGAGAAGGGTTTTTAGGAACTACTGTAAAGGACACATGGACAAAAGTAAGGGGGAGGGAGGAAGCAAGGGAGGGAAATGGGTTTGGATAGAGTCATGGTAGTGGTGGGGAGAAAATGCAGACATCTGTAATTGAACAAGAATAAAGTAATTTTTTAAATGCCTTGATTTCTGTATATTGACTTTGAACCCTGCTGTATTGCCAAATTCACTTATTAGACACAGTAGTTTGTGGTGGGAGTCTATTGGATTTTCTATGTACAGTATCATGTCATCTGCAAACAGTGACACTTTTACTTCCTCCTTTACAGCTTGGATGCCTTTTATTTCTCTTTCTTGTCTTATTACTGTGGTTAGGACTTCCAATATTATGTTGAATAGGAGTGGTGAAAGCAAACATCCTTGTCTTGATCCTGATCTTACTGGGAAATCTTTTAGGTTTTGCCCATTGAGTATGATGTTGGCTGCTGGTTTCTCATACACGGTCTTTATCATGTTTAGAAATTCTCCCTCTATTCCCACTTTGCTGAGTGTTTTAATCATAAATGAGTCCTATACCTTATCAAATGCTTTTTATGCATCTATTCATATGATCATGTGTTTTTGTCTTCTCTTTTTTGTGTGTGATGTATAACACTTATTGATTTGGTAATGTGCCATCCTTGCATTCCTGGAATGAATCCCACTTGATCAAGGTGTATAATCATTTAACTGTATTGCTGGATGCAGTTTGCCCTATTTTGTTGAGAATTTTGGCATCCCTGTTCATCAGCAGTATTGGCCTTTAATTTCCTTTGTTGTATCTTCTGGTTTTTTAATTAGGATCATGATGGCTTCATAAAAAATATTTGGAGTCTTCCTCCTCTTGGATTTTTTTGGAATAGTCTGAGAAATAGGGGTTAGTGCTCCCTTAAGTGTTTTGTAAAGATCTCTTTTTAAACCATCCAATCCAAGGCTTCTGTGTGCCAGGGGTATTTTGATTAATGCTTTGATTTCACCAGCTGTTATTGGTGTTTTCAAGCTTTCTGCTGCTTCTCATTCAGTCGAGAAATTATATCTTTCTAGAAATTTGTCAATTTCACCCTTATTTTCAAATTTCTTGGTGTATAGTTATTTGTAGTATTTCTTTTTAAAATATATTTTATTGATTGTGCCATTAAAGTTGTCCCATTCCCCCCCTTCATTCCCAGCCACCCTTCACACCCCCTCCCACCCACACTCCCCCCATTTAGTCCATGTCCATGTGTCATAAGTTCTTTAGCGTCTACATTTCCCACACTACTCTTGCCCTCCCCCTGTCTATTTTCTCTCCATCGTCTATGCTACTTATTCTCTCTACTTCCTCCCCTGCCTCCTCCCACTCCCCTGTTGCTAACCTTCCAGGTGATCTCCATTTCTGTGGCTTCGCTCCTGTTTTAGGTGTCTACTTAGTCTGCTATTGTTTTAGGTGTGGTTGTTAATAACTGTGAGTTTGCTGTCTTTTCACTGTTCAAATTTTTTATTTTCTTTTTCTTAGATAAGTCTCTTTAACATTTCATATAATAAGGGCTTGGTGATGATGAACCCCTTTAGCTTCACCTTTTTTGGGAAGCACTTTATCTGCCCTTCCATTCTAAATAATAGCTCTGCTGGATAGAGTAATCTTGGACCTAGGGCCTTGTTTTACATGATTTTGAATACTTCTTTCTAGCCCCTTCTTGCCTGCAAGGTGTCTTTTGAGAAATCAGCTGATAGTCTAATGGGAACTCCTTTGTAAGTAACTGTCTTCTTTTCTTTTGCTGCTTTTAAGATTCTCTCATCTTGCCCTGGCTGGCATAGCTCAGTGGATTGAGCACGGGCCTGTGAAGCAAAGGGTCACCAGTTCGGTTCCCAGTCAGGGCACATGCCTGGGTTGCAGGCCAGGTCCCTGGTGGGGGACACATGAAAGGCAACCACACATTGATGTTTCTCTCCCACTCTTTCTCCTTCCCTTCCCCTCTCTCTAAAAATAAATAAATAAAATATTTTAAAAAAATTCTCTCATCTTTAATCTTGGGTAATGTAATTATGATATGACTTTGTCTGTGCATCCTTGGGTCCAAATTTTTTGGGTCATCTGTGCTTCCTGGACTTTCTGGAAGTCTATTTCCTTTGCCAGATTAGGAAAGTTCTCCTTCATTATGTTTTCATGTAAGTTTTCAATTTGTTGCTCTTCCTTTTCTCCATCTGGCACCCCTGTGATTTGGATGTTGGAACATTTAAAGTTGTCCCAGAGGTTCTGAAGCTTCTCCTCATTTTTTTGAATTCTTGTTCTTTCATTCTGTTCCAGCTGGATGTTTATTTTTTCCTTTTGTTCCAGATCATTGATTTGAGTCTTGGTTTACTTTCCTTCACTGTTGGTTCCCTATATATTTTGTCTTACTTCAGCTTGGGCAACCTTCATTTGTTCCTTCCTTTTGTGACTGAGCTCAATCAGTTCTATGAGCATCCTGTTTACCAGTGTTTCGAACTCTGCATCTGATAGGTGGGCTATCTCTTCACTGCTTTTGTTGTATTCTTCCTAGAACTTTGACACATTCTTCCATTTGGGCCATATTTTTTTGTCTTGACTGTTACATAATAAGGGACAGAGCCTTAAGTATTCACCAAGGCAGGGCAACCCACATCACTGCATTGTGACCTGTTCTGTGGGGAAGGTGTTTGAGAGGGAATGGTGCCACTTGCTCCACTCTCAGCCAGCTTTTATTCCCTGCCTCTGCTACCCATGTGCAAATTGTGCCTTTCTGGTGCTGATTCCCTGATGGGTTGTCACAGACCCTGGCTCGTAGAGTCCACGGCATTGTAACTGAGACAAAAGAAATTCACATGGACTACCAAATCCTGTAAGGAAAACAGGCTGGTGGCTTCTCTCTCAAAAGGAGAAAAAGCCTTGGCCCTTGCCTCAATTGACTTTTATTGTTGTTCTGGGCACATTACGTGAAGGTCCTCATTTACTATGCACAAATTCGCTTTAGGTGGTTATCTTTTACAGAAGACAAAGGAGAGGATACTACTAATCACATCACAGAAGAAGGATATTTGCAAATGAAAAGGGAAAGGTGGTTGAACCAGTTACAGTCATCCTTGGAAGGTTTAGCATGGATTTTAGGAAGTTACTTTGCAGTAAATATTTGCTGCCTCAATTCAGGGTGAGGGAGTTTTAGCAAAAGCAAGTCTCATAGCAGTCTAGGTACAGTGCAGGCCTGATTCCCCATGGGAGAATGTATCTGTGGGCATGGGTCCTGTGCATCTCTGAGTAGGAGCTGGGCCCATGCCCAGAAGACACAGAATGGTGTTTATAGTGGTGGTTTTATGTATATTCTAGGACTCTATGGGTCTCTTCAAGGAACTCTCCCGTGAGGCTGGGAGTTTCTTCTGCACCTCATCCCCCACAGATTTTTACAACCAGAGGTCCTGAGGCTTTATTTTCCCACACTGGAATCTTGGGTTGCATAGTCTGTCTTGCTCCCTAGTTTTTCCTCCTGGTTTATTTGCATGCAAACGTGGAATCACCAGGTCTGCCAGCTGCCACCTCACCCATGCTGCCAGCCACCATCTTGCCTGCCCTAGTCTTCCAGCTGCTGTCTTGCCACGAGTCTTCTCCACCTCTCCTACTGGTCTGGGTGAATGTTTTTTCTTTAACTCCTTGGTGTTGGATTTCCATACAGTTTTATTTTCTGGCACTTCTGGTTGTATTTTTGTTTTTTTGAAATTTGTTGTTATCCTTCTTTTGGTTGTTAAAGGAGGAAAACTGTATCTGCCTATGCCTCCATCTTAGCTGGAACTCCATTATTACTATTTATATTTTTCTTAGCATTTTTACCAGTCTTCAGATGAGAGTGAATGGGGGAGTGAGAGGGCACTGAAGTGAAAAGCCACTGCAGAAAACAGTACAGGCCAAATATAAGGAAGTCAACTGTTATCAGTCTTCAGCATCCCTTTACCTTTCTAGACCAGGGAAACTCATTGCCAATCACCAAAAACAGGTCCCAACCTTTTCTGGCATTTTCCCTCCTCAGAGAGGCAACAGAAGCACCAGGCCAAGCACAAAATAGACTTTAAAACAAAAATGGCAACAAGAGACAAAGGTATGACATAATGATAAAGGTATCAATTCAACAAGAGCACCTACCATCAGAACACCTAAATACATACAGCAAATACTAAGTGACATAAAGGGAGAGATTTATAGTAATATAATAATAGTAGGGGTCTTAAACACTCTACTTACATCTATGGATAGATAATCCAGACAAAATCAACAAGGAAATATTGGCCTTTAGTGATATATTATACTAATGGATGTAATAGATATATACTAAATATTGCATCCAAAAGTAGAATACACATTTTTTTCAAGTGCATATGAATATTCTCCATGATAAAACAAATGTTAGGTCACCAAATGAAATCATATCAACTATCTTTTTCAGCCATGATTGTATGAACTAGGAAACAATTACAAGAGAAAAACTGGAAAAAATACACATGGAGCCTGAACATGTTACTAAACAACCAACTGGTTAATGAGGAAATAAAAATTACCTTGAGACAAATGAAAATGGAAACTATGTTACAAAATCAATGGGGTGCATTTTATGGGGTAAGCTCATAGCAATATAGACCTACCACAAGAAACAAAATAAACCTCAAATAATCGAATATTACATGTAAAGGAACTAGAAAAAGAAGAACAAAATCCAAGGGTAGAGACCAAAGATCATGGAGGATTAAGTGGAAGCTACACTAACCATTTTCCAGGACCAAATTAGAATTATACCTAAATTATAGAAAAATTATCCTGAATAACCAACTGAACACTAGCTGGAGAGAAACCCTATAACCACAGATAGATGGAAGAAGTCGCATCACCACGATGTGGCTGGTAAGGAGTTGGTGGAAGCATAAGGGATTTGGATGGGCTCTCATGGGTGGCAGCTCTCATGGGTGGAGGGACATTTTAGCAACCAGGGGGTTTCCTTTGAGAAGTGTGGAGTCTGAACTCCAATCTGGTCTCCCCAGCTTACAGCACCAGAAAAAGAAAAAACCCAAATAACATTGCTGTGAAAAGCAGCGGGGTTTCTTTCTGCCAAGGAGAAATGATTGGAGACTCAGAGAGTCTCTTAAAGGGCCAACACAGAAAATTCTGTTGGCAGCCACCTACCCTGTGCTGCATCAAAGAAAAGGTAGAATGGGATAGAGCCACTTGAAGAGACTCTGGGGCTGGTGCCTCTGGGAGAGAGTTGAAGGAATAGCCATCAGGATCCCTGTGCTGGGTTATACCTCATACTTAAGAAGCCAGCTTTCTCAGGAAGAGCAGACCCCTCTAAGTGGTCTGAGCTCCAGGTGAAGCAATAGCCTCTTCCACAGGAATTACTGTGCCTCGCCCTTTGGTGCTTGAGCTTCTGAGGAGTGCGGCTGGAAGACTTTCACTTTTTAACCCTACAGGAAGCCTATGGGAAGAGGTGGATCACTGGGAGATCTGAGGCTTCAGCTAACCAAATCCTGGGTCTGGAGCTGCTAAAATCCATCCTTTGTGCACAGCCTGGTTCTTTCTGCATAAACCCAGACCCAGCAGAGGGAGCTACAACCTGTGGATCACTGATAACTCCAAACAGGTTGCCCAGGGTCAGTCACAAGCAGGATTTGACTTAGGCATGACCCAGAGTCTTACATATCTACCTAATACATAGAAACATATAAAAAGGAACAGTTGAAATGGGAAGAAGAAACAATACCAAATGAAGAACAAAACTATTCTCCAGAAGAACTAGATGAAATGGAGGGAGCAATCCATCAGGTAGAGAGTTTAAAGTACTGATTACAAAATTACTCAACAACATGGAAAAAAAACAGAAACCATAAAAATGGACCAGTCAGAAATAAAGAATGAAATACCTGAAATAAGTAATACATTGGAAGGAATAAACAGTAGATTAGATGAAGCAGAGGATTGGATCAGTTATTTGGAAGACAAGGTAGAAATACACAACCAGGCAGGGCAGCAAAATGAAAAAAGAATGCTAAAATGACAGCTTAAGAAACATTTTGGAAAACATGAAGTGCAACAACATTCACCTCATGAGAATACCAGAAGGAGAAGAGAGTGAGCAAGGGATCAAGAACCTATTTGAAAAAATAATGACTGAAACCTTTCTTAATCTGATGAAGTAAAAAGATGCACAAGTCCAGGAAGCTCAGAGAGTCCTAAACAAGTTGGATCCAAAGAGGCCTATGGTGTGACACATCATAATCAAACTGTCAAGGCTTAAGGACAAGGAGAGAATCCTAAAAGCTGTAAGAGAAAAGCATGTAATTACATACAAGAGAGAACCAATTAGATTGTCATATAATCTCTCAACAGAAACATTCCAGACCAGAAGGGAGTGGCATGACATATTCAAGGTGATCAAAAGCAAAGATCCACAACCATAGCTAGTGTATCCAGCAATGATATCCCTCAAAATTGAAGGGTAAATAAATAGATTCCCAGACAAGGGAAATCTTAAGGGGTTTGTTAACACCAAACCAGTATAGTATAAGAATGTTAAAGGGCAAGAAGAAGAAGAAGAAATAAGAAGGAAGAAGAAGGAGAAAAGAAGAAGAAGAAGAAGAAGAAGAAGAAGAAGAAGAAGAAGAAGAAGAAGAAGAAGAAGAAGAAGAAGAAGAAGAAGAAGAAGAACAACAACAACAGCAACAGCAACAACAACAAAAACAAGAACAAGTAAGAGGAGGAGAAGAAGGAGAAGGAAGAAGGAGAAGAGTCTAAAAATTAAATGGCACCAAAAACATATCTATCAATAATCACCTTAAATGTAAATGGCATAAATGCTCCAAACAAAAGACAAAGTGTAGTGGAATTGATAAGAAAACAAGACCCATGTATATGCTGCCCTCAAGAGATTAACCTCAGATCAAATGATACACACAGACTAATAGCAGAGGGTTGCAAAAAGATATTTCATGCAAATAGCAAAGAAAAAAGATGGAGTAACAATGCTTATACCAACAAAATAGTCTTTAAAATCAAGGCTATAGTAAAGGCAAATAAAGACACTACATCACGATAAAGGGAACAGGGAACAATAAGAGGATGAAACCTGAGTAGACATTTACCCACCCAACATAGGAGCACCTAAATAATTAAAGCAAATCTTGATGGACATAAAGAGAGAGATAAACAGAAATACAGTCATAGTAGGAAATTTTAACACACCTTTGACTTCGATGGATAGATCTTCCAGGTAGTAAATCAACAAGGAGATAACAGCTTTGAACAACACACTAGATCAAATGGATTTAATCAATATCTTCAGAGCACTTTACTCCAAAGTAACAGAATACACATACTTTTCAAGTGCACATGGAATGTTTTCTAGGATAGACCATATGTTAGGAAACAAAACAAGTCTCAATAAATTTATGAAGATTGAAGTCATATCCAACATCTCCTCTGACCATAATATGATGAAACTTGAAATCAATCATAAGAAATTCACTGAAAAAACACACAAA